>VWZD01001871.1:66556-111764 GCA_013396695.1 Sakesphorus luctuosus
AGTCCGTTTGACAATTTTTTCCTTTTTTTTTTTTAATTTGGATTTTTGTTACTGTTGGCTTGGTTTTGTTGGGGGTTTTTGGGTTATGAGATAGCTGCAGTGTGTAATTTCCCCATCCTCCAAAGAAGCCAGAAGTCTGAAAAATTTTTAGTAGAACTTCTTATCATCAGTACCTGGTCTCTGTAGAGAAAGAAGCAAATAGCATTCACCTGCTCTTGAAGTAGAGGCTCTCAATTTCCTCTTCTTTTTCCCATATAGCTGCAAGTAACAGTAACTAGGACAGGAAGCTTCTAAGAAGATGCAGAAAGGAGGAGCAACACCAGGGTGAGGTCCTTACCAGAAATGGTGAATTTAACTACTGATTTCAGTATCATTTTGAAGGAATTTAGGGGGCACCAGCTTCACTACTAATGACATTTCTACTAATGTTCTTTGAGCTCCGAATGCCGTTATGAAACTTGGACCTTATGAAAAGTTCATTAACTTTTGGGACCAAGGCTAAACCAACTTGCTGGGACCCTAGAGCACCTGGTGCTGTATCCTTTGTTCTCCAAGCCTGTTTTCGTACAAAAGCACAGGGGTGCCTCCAAACAGTGCGATGCAATGGGATGCTGTTGCCTTGCTTGACTCAGTCACTGAGTTTGTTTCCCTCAAGCCTTTGCAGTTTTCTGTGTTTTGTGGCAAGTCTAAGTCTCCAAGCTGTGCTGAGTCCTTATAAAAGAATTACGTTTTGAAATTAAAATGTGTGTATGAGTGTAGGAAACACCTAAGAGTAAGGTAATGCTTTCTGTCTTATCAGGCAGGGATTATTCTTTACCTTTGTTGGCCAAGGGTATTCGAAACTCCATTCAGATATATCTCTATTTCATTGTCCTTATTCAAACCTGGTCTTACAAATAAGGAAGGCAGTGAAGATAGTGGTTATCCAGTCTGCTTTTAACTTTATAAATGCAGACTAGTGCCTAGATGACATAGTATCTGCCTCATTTTCCCTAGGAGTTTGCATTTGTTGCTTCTCTCCATACTTTTGAAACTTTTATGTGTGGTTTCTTAAGGCATTTAGCAGCTTTAGCAAGCCATAGTGTGAATTGAAGAGGTTTGTTGAGATGCCTGGGTTGTTAATTTGAATTTAATACGACATGAAAGAGAGTAACCATTAGAGTTGTAAATAGTCAAGAGAGATAATGTTCAAAGAGAGATTGCAATTGTTTTTTTTAATTTTTTTTTGCTTACATGTAAAAAGTGTTTTCTGGGAAGCATTTTGTGAGGTTATTTAGGTAATTATTTCTCAGTTAGTAAGTTAAAAGAGAGCAAATATATATTATGACTTTTTTGGTTTTGCTTATATAAGCAAGTTCAAGCTTTACCTAAGGTATTTTTTATACTTTTGAGAGCTATCTGTTGAAAAGTGCAAGGGTGAAAAAAAAAAAAAATCCTAAGGACACTGTTCTGCAGAACCATTGCTGTCAATTCATATGACAGACCAAAACCATTAAAATGTATCAAGTTTGAAGTAATACCAAATAATTTATGATGCCGATGAAAGGCAGTTACTACTATGCTAAACTCCTACCAGTGCAGAGGAGTTCAATCCCTTATGTGGGCCATTGACTTAAGAGTTGGACTCTATGATCCTTGTGGGTCCCTTCCAACTCAGAATAGTCTGTGATTCTGATTCTGTGAGACTCTGACCAGTAACTCCAGAACTGAGGCTCCTTTTTCCTTTATGCAGTCTCTTTCCTGGGGAGAAGAGAATGGGGGAAGAAGAAGAAATGCCTGGGGACTGTAAAGTCCATGCAAAGCAAATTAGTTTTTTTCCCCCCCTTTCTAAAAAGCATAATTCAGATAGTGAGAGTAAGAGGTATATAAAGCCTTTGTACCTAGCAGCCATTTGACTAACAGGCTATCATTATTTCAGTTAAACTCTTGCAAATCTGTTGGAATCTGAATTTGTAATTTTCATCCTTTAGCAAGAGAAGATGGCAGTGTCCCTTTAGCTTCTGAATTCAGACAGTGAATGTGGGCATTCAGGAAGTTTTGCTGTGTTACATCAATGCATTTGTTAGGTGTTCCATGCAGACTCCCTGTCCATTCAAATTATTCAAAAATATACTGGCATTGCTTATTTCAAACCCAATCAAAGCAGGAGAAAAAACTTACCACTACCACCAAATCAAAACAAATCCTCAAAACCCCAAAACTTAACCAAAAAAACCCCAAACAAAACAAAAAAAAAAAAAAAAACAAACCCAAACATGCAGGAAACCTGAACGAACAAACATACCTGTAAGTGGTGAGACAGGGACTGTGTAATTTTTTTTCATGTATTGGTACTTTTTGCATTCCTGTCTAGAGACTTGCTTAGAAAATACCCTCAACCTATGTGCACTGATCTGTTTTCAGCATGTACCTCCTTGCACAGCAGAAATTCTTGGTGCAGACAGTGCTGAAGATGCCTGTTGTTTAAAAATGGCTTTTTGAAGAGTTTTGGTGTGGGGATTTTTTTGTTTTGCTTTCTGTTTGAGATAGGTGTGTCCTACGTGGAGTGATACTGTTGTATTCTTTTTCTCTTTTCACCTCTGTACATCTGTGCATCTCCAGTGTTTTTTTTACTATACTGAGCCCAAGAAATTGAGCATCACCAGTAGAAAAATCTGGTATGTACAAAACTTAAACTTGTGTTGCGGGCACAAGAGGTGGACTGTTTCCATATGAGGCATGTACAGTGACTCCTGTAACATATATACTTATGAATAAGTATAAATATGGAGGACACCTTGTCTTTGAGTGTGATGAGTGTAGCACCTCCCCACCCCCTGTAATCAGATGACTGATAGTGTAGTGACTTCTCACTGGTTAAGGTTACAGAAACATCCTTTCTAAAAATCACTTTTGCGTGATCTGAAGATCTTCTCATTTCTGGAGTTCAGTCAGTGGTCCTGTAGGTTTTCCAAACTGTTTTCAGTAGCTGCTTTCTACATACAGACTGACATTTTGTACCGAGACAGAAAATATATGAGATTTGATGGTAGGATTCCCTATATGCTGGAGGTTTGCCTCTTTCTTATCAGTGGAAGTGTGCTCCACTGCTTAATTCCTCTTTTAAGACTTAAAAATGCACACTTGAAATTTGGTTTAACAATGACAAAGTTGCATTGATGTTGACATCTGTCTCCATGTTTACGTCAGCCCTAAGATCTCTCTTGTATTCTGATGTTGTAAGAGAGAAAAATGTGTTTGGTATTTTCTTTAGACATGCTAAATGATTGTTCATTTGTAGCTTATGATGTGATTGCAGTCATTTAAAAAAAGCTTTAAGAAGCCTTCCTCTTTTCCTCATCTATTCTGAATATTGCTGTAGGATACTGCATTATGTTCCTGTTTCCTTAGTAAATATGTTTTGCGTAGGTTTTGATCCATCATAGCACTGTTTTCTCGTTGTCCTCCAGCTGCTCAGTGTTTTGGAAATCTCTCACTTCTGCGCTTGTTTATTTTGAAAACTAGAAATAAAGAGCACTTAAATTCCATTATCAGTGTCCTATTTTGCTTTCCATTTCCCTCTTGATATGTTTATTTTGTCTGCAGATGATTGGAAAAAGTATTTTTTTAACATTTAACTCTCACATTACTATTGCCCATCATTCAACTCTTTTCTAATGCCTGTGCTCTCCTGCCGTGTTGTCAGGCGGTGCTGGGCTCCAGCCTTAGGAGAGCCACATCCTCTTTATGCCTGTAGGGTGTGTAGTTTTCTTCCTTCTTTATTTTTTCCTTCTAGGCAATACTTAGAGCTCAATTTTATTTCCAGACTGATATTCAGAAAGGCATGCATAATTGAACAGTGCAGTCTAAAAGGTTAGAAGTGCAAAAGCTATTTTTAAGCATCTGTTTTCTGGTTCAGACTTAATGATATCTGAAGCATGTTTTTCAGGACGATGCTGTTAGGATGGTTTGTTGTGTGGAAAGCCTGATCATAATCTATTGAAAGTGATGATTCCTTTCACATAACATTTTCTATTCAGCAAGGTGGTGAATTATGTAAAAGTTTATATAACACTGTATTAAAAAGTTGCTGCTTTGTTATTTTTGAAGTTTTCTTCCCTTCTTAAGATTTAAGGAAGAGTTCTTCCTTGACTGAATTAAAGATTCTCAGGTAAACATTGCTTGGAGACCAATGTTTAGCCTTAACTGTAGAAAGAAAAAGGAGAGGCACTCCCTTGTTTTAAAACCAAACCAAACCAAAAAAACCCACAAATTGGTAAGAGATTTGTTGACAGACATACAAAATGTGTCTCATTTATTTGATTTATTACTACAAAATACAAATAAAACATGAAATTCGGTTTCACAAATTTGCATTTTTGTAATTATTTTCTAGAATTTTATTGAAGCTCCCCTAGATTTTGTTTCAGAAGGTAAAAAGCTAGGAAAAAAAGCAATTCATGAAGGTCATGAACCTTCATATTTCAAGATGAAAGACAAAGTATACATTTTAAAAATATAAAATTAGTCTTATATAGAAACCCCAGCCTTTTGCTAATGTATTTATTGAATTTATTCTATTCCTTATATACCCTCTTTCTTTTTTATTCTAAAATGCCTGAAAATCTATAAAGTGAAACTTTTTAATGCTTTGTCTGGGGAATTTACTGGATGTGTATAGCAGAGTATGTGTTTTAAGAAGAATCTGATTTTAATAAGGGTTGCAGATCTGGTTTTTAATGAATTTCATGGTAACCTTCCATAGCAGGGTTATATTAAAGCTGTGTATTGTATTTATAAGGAGTGCATCTTGAGAAATTATGATTTTCAGTTGTGGACATGCCTTTTGTATCCAAGATTCAAGGAGAATCTTGCCTTCACTGAACAGTGTAAGTAAGTAGAATATGTGACAATAACTTCAGTTTAAGACTGTATTTTCTCCATGAGTAAGTTTTGGTGTTTTTTTTTTTGTTTGTTTGTTTTGTTTTGTTTTGTTTTTTGGTACAGTTAGAAGTTCAGAAGAGCCATCATATGAATAGTATCAATATGTAGTATATAACAGCAATATAGAATAGAATCACAGAATCATTAAGGTGAGGAAAAACCTCTAAGATCACTGAGTGCAACCATATCCCTGAGTGCCATATCCACATGTCTTTTGAACACTTCCAGGGATACTCTGGTTTCTCTTCAGATTGTATAAGTTCTTTGCCCCTTACTAAAGATTTTCATGGAGGGGAACAGGCATGACTGTTGAGTAATATGGATTATAAAAGAGTATCACAGTATAAAATAAGAATAATTTTTTTCTCAAAATAGAAGTTTTATGGAAATTGTAAACAAATGTGGATGCCATTTACAGGCAGTTGAGAACCTTTTACATTTTGAGTTTTGGACAGGAGCCAGCCCTACGATTTTTACTTACCTCAGAGTTTTGCTCACATGAACACTTGAAGAAAGTTGATACATGGAGGTTGAGTGATTCATCGCTGTTACTCTGTTTAGTCTTAGCAGGATGAGAGTAAGGTGATCTTTACTTGTGCTTTGCCCAACCTCTCTTGCCAGTGTCTCCCCAGTTGTCCCTCTGCTGTCCTGGGGCTCACACAGCTGTCATCCCATGGGTGTACAGGAGGAGGAGCAGCACACAGGCAGTGGATGTAGCAAGCTGTGAGCTGGACCAGGTGGTCCCTTTTTGAAAACTCGTGATAAGTGGTGTGGAAAGAGTCCAGCCTGGGGGTCCAGTGCCCACCTGTAGCAGGACTGGGCAGGAAAAGCCCCTCTTGATTTTTCTTTTCTATTTTTCTTTTTAAAGTAGCCAGGCTGCTTGGTGAAGTTTGTCAAATGAGACTCAGAAGCCCATGCTGGTTAGCTGGTGAGGCATGCTGGCTGTTCTCAGATTTCTTTTGCTTCAGGGATCAAAGATAATGTGCATCTTACTTCCTTTGTTAATGCCTTTCTATTAAGACTATATTGTTTCTCATGCTAGATGTATTTCTAATTCAGTAAATGAAACATTTGTATGAGCTTTGTGTGCTAATGCATGATCTAGAAACAATGTGGGCTGCTTTTGTAGTGAAGTAGTTCTGTAACTTGTTTGTTTCATTTCTAGGATGAGAATCCTTATGAGAAATAACATCTCATTTCATTAATTCACTTGGATCTAAATTGCTTTAGAAGAAGGAGGATAGCAACAACCTGCAGTTGCTAAAGAAAAAGAGGAAAAATGTGAAATGAAAATATTTTTAACAGGAATTGAAAGTTTTAATACATTTCTCTAAAAATAGCTTAGATAAAGTATGTCATTCTGCTCTATTTCAGTCACATTGGTTTGTTTCACAGATTTGTTTTTAGTCTCAGTTCCTTCAGGCAGAGAAATTTAAGAAACATGAGATCATTGCATCTCTGAAGGTAGGCTACCACGAGGCTTATAGAGCCTTGGAAACTCGGTTACCATAACACCTTTATCACCCAAGGGAAATCTTTGGGTGGTTGAAAATGGCCTGTGATTTGGAATGTTGTTCCTGGCTTTTTTAAGAAGTTAAAATGGAAGTGAAAGGAGGTAGTGGCATGAGACAATAGTGTAAACCTATTAAAGAACAGTTAGAACAGGCCCACTGATTTCAGCATCTCTGGGGGTGGGGTGGGGGGAAAGGTTGAATAAAGCTAGAGTAGCTACAAATTTTTTTTGTATTTGCTGTCATAAATTACAGTCACAAAATCATAAACCAACTCAGGCTGGAAAGAACCTTGAAAGATGATCTGGTCAAAACTTTCTTGGGAATGGGATCATAGATGAAATTATCTAGCATCCTGTCTAATCTCAACTTGAAAACCTCCAGTCATGGGATCTTTACCACATCACTAGGGAAGTTGTTGCAGTGAATGATCGTTTTCACTATAAATAAATGTCTGTCTCGTGCTGAAATGAAACCACCCTTGGTGCAGTTTATACCTTTCCCCCCTTGTCTTGTCCAGGTGGCTTCTTGTGAAGAGAGAGCCTCCATCCTCTTTGTACCTACCCATTAAGTATTGGAATACTGTTGTGAGGTTCTCTCTGAGCCTTCTCTTCTCCAGGGAGAAAAGGTTTAACTCTTTCTGTCTTTCCTCAAAGGATGCAGCCCTTTTGTCACTTCCATCTGTCTGCATCTTTCTTGAATTGAGGGGACAAGAACTGGGCATGGTACTCCAGGTGTGGCCTGAGAAATGCTGAGGAGAGTGGGATAGTCTTATTCCCATCTCTGCTAGTAATTCCTGTGTGGATGCAGCCCGGGATTTGATTTACCTTCGTTGTGGCAGTAGCACACTCTGGACATATTTTTAGCTCGTTATTCACCAAGACTCTCAGGTACCTTTGAGAACAGCTGCTCCCCAGCTATACAGATCCTATCCTGTGCTGGGCTTTTAGTTATGTTGTCCTAGGTGTGGCACCTTTCACTTGTCTGTTAAATGTCATACTGTTCTTGCTTCTCCACTCTTCCAGCCCGTCCAGATCTCTCTGTAGGATGGCTCTTCCTTCTGATATGTCATCAGCAGACTTGTAAGGGTTCTTTCAATCCCATCATCCCAATGATTTATTCCTAAGGGATGACTTGTTACAGGCTGCCAGCCTAAGCAAAAACCTGTGTTCCCCACCTTCTGAGTCCGACTTGTGAGTCTGTTGTGTGCCCATCTTGCAGACAGCCCATCCAGTCTGTATCTTGCCAGTTTGTCCAGGAGAAGGCTGTGTGTAAGTGTTGAATGCTTTACTGAAGTCAAGGTAAACAGCATCCTCTTGTTCTCCCTATGTCAACAGAAGAGGTTATTTTGTTGTGGAAGCTCATCAGGTTAGTTGGCATGATTTGATCTCGGTAAATCCATGGTAGCTTTTCCCAATCACTTGCTTCATTTGGTTCATTATATCTGGTTGTTTTGTGACCAAGCTGAAAGCCCTGGGGTTGCTTGATGTTTACAGCAAAAAAGGGGATTAAGAAAAGTTACCTTGGAAATTAAGCTGTGAAACTTTAAACAGTTCAGAGTTGGTAAGGCTCTTTAACCTTTCATACAGTTCTTTTTTACTTGTTGAAAGCTCCTTTATAAAAATAAAAGAAGCTTTCTAGGGTGTGCTTGCTACATAAAACAGACTGACTAGCCATGGAGTAAAGCTGTGTGGTACCTGCTGAGCAGAGAATAGTTGTTTCTATATATCATAGGGAAAAGCATCTAGATGTTAAAAGCAGAATATATTACATCTGTTCAGTAAAGACTCAATGACTATATTTAAAAAAAAAATCAAAGGGATAAAAAAAAAATAATTCTTGTTTATTATAAAAGGCAGTTGTCTGGCACACAAGGTAATTTGGCATTCAAATCAGAAGACTTTTAGGAGAAGCACCTGCATAAGAAATAGCAGGATTTTAAAAAAAATCTCTTAAGGCAAAGAGAAGCTACTTAAAAGATGAAAGCATGAACTAAAGTAACTGTCCACAGTGGATAGAAGATTTTCTTCCTTTTTATGTATATTCATCTTGCAGGAATGAAATCCTTTTAACAGTTACTGTGCTTTAGTATAAATATAGTGATATATACTAGTTTTTTAGTCATTGTATCTCTGTTTGTGCTCTTTATTCTGTCTCAGGGAGTTAGCTAGAATACTTTTTAGTGGCTAGGTGAGGGACTAAATGAACACAAACTATTTTTCTCTTATTTTTGAACAAGCTTCTTTTCTTGGCAAACTTAACCAGATTCCATATGGGAGGGAAACAAACCTTATTGTTTTCCATTTGGTTGAGATCTAACTCTTGTAGGATAATCAATTGCTTTTGAATGAAAGTCTTGTGCAGAGGAGTTTGCTTTGCAGGCAGGGGAAAACTGCAAAGCCCATTTCCAAATATCAGATGAACTCAAAAAGTTTAAGAGTTTTCTTTAACTTCTAAAGTGAACCAGTTTCATGTGACCTAGGTACATGGTTGTGAGGTTTATTCAGCTGGGTTTGTTGAAAATTGGTTTGGTGTCATAAGACTCTGTTGTGTGTTTTGGGGAGGGAATTATGTCTGCAGCTATTTTCCACATGGTTGTATGTTCCACTGGAAATTCTGGTTTATCTTCATTAGGGAGTTGATAAAGATACCTCTAATAAGAAACACAGTTGAGAATGTGACACTGATAACATTTTAGATTTTTTTTACTGCCATTTAAAAATTTTTCTCAGCCTTGTCCTTATTTAATTTACGTAAGCTAGAGAAATTATTTGTTCTTTATAAACCTTCAGTAATTGAATGGACAAAATATTTAGTATTCTTCTGCCCATATTCCCAAAGACTTTTTGTAGTGAGAAACTAGACTAGAGAGTAGTAAGTGAAGCAACTGGGACTTGGAGATAAGTCCCAGAATGGGTTGAGTCCTTCTCTACTACCTGGAATGTAATAGTTTTAGAAATCTGCTGAAGAATTGTTCCCAAAGAAATAAAAATCCAAGGATATTGCCAGTCTTTGAACTGTGAAAAGCATCTAGGGGAGAAGGGAACCCTATATGTGATGCTGCTTCACTATAAACCTGCAACAGAAAATCTAAATAATTTTTCAATGACTTTCAAGAAGTTTTTGTAGTTACCTCTTTTCCTGGGAATGATGGGTAGGATCCCCAGTGCAGAGCAAGTTAAGTGTCTTGAAGATTACATTTAAAATCTTTTTGGTGACATGAAGAAAAATCTGCATCTCTTTACTTGATGCATTGTTTAATTTCCAGTTGTAATGTTTTATGCTGTATGACTAATATTCTAGTTATAAAAATAGTAAGGAAAGAAGCTTGTTAGAAATTGTGTATTTTCCAGAGCTTCAAATGAGTGACCCTTGTTTTCCCTCCAAGCTTCTGAAAAGGTCTGCAGTGACTCTTCTTTCTGTGACAGAATTAATAATGGTCCTTCAACTTCAATTAAGGTGCAAAAATAATGTGAACTAGGATAATACATGGGATCAGATTTTAATTTTCCTCTCTGCTTTGTTCCAAAAAGCAGATGTTTTAGTGCATATGTATTTTTTTGTGTGTGATGAATACTGAACTTGCAAAGCCTGATGTCCTGTTGGTGATAACTGGCTGGTTCCTTGAAAAGGTGAAGTGTGAGAAACTAAAATCTTTTGTACACTATAGAGATTAAGTAGTGGTTCTGTTCTTTGAAATGATGAGGAGCTCTGTTAGTTTAGCCTTTCTATGTTTTTTATTGAGCTTCATTTGATGGATTTGCCCTGCTTGAATATGAAATTAATTTTGCATTTACTTTTGTTTTCCATAGTCCCTGTTGTGGCAGGTTCCCTTTAGATACTATAAACAACATGGATTATAATGGATTGTTATTTATTGCACAGTACTTTGGTGTGTGCCAAAGTCCTGCACCACTGAGTTACATTTTGAGAAAATACCTGACATTACTGTAAGATTACTACTGCTGTGATTGTGGAGTGTTTTGCTTTTTTAATGGTACTCCTGTATTTACTCTTCGAAATCATTCTTCTTCTCTCATCATGTGCATGTGCTCTTCCAAATTAACTCGAGGGTACTTATGAGAACTTAATTATGAGATGAACAAACTCTGAGGCATTGAGTGCAGAATTGTCTAGTAGCTCATAACACTGGAACACTTGTGCCCAGGACTGGCAGAGAAGCCCTTCCCTGTGAGCACTTCACAGGCAAGAGTGCCCAGAGCCTTTTGACTGGACCAAGGTCGCTGCATCTCCTTGGCATTGGGTGGTCTCCAGCTCTCCTGTTTCCTATACCTCTTGGTCTCTGTTACTCAAGGCCCTTACAGGGTAGGCAGGCATGAACACTTTTCTCCCCCATCCCCAGCTGTTCAGACTCTTCTGATGCCAAAGTGTATCCTAACCTGGAGCTCAGGTGTCTTAGAAACAGAGAACAGACAAGAAATTAGCATCTAGTCTGAGCTAGTTTGTCTAGTTTTGCATAGTAATTTGTTGAGTGAGGTATTAGCAAAGGATGATTTCTTTCATTTTCTATATCCACTAGCCATGTCTGTCTCTCCTTTTATTCTAAAATGAAATGCAGGAGGTTTGGTTCAGCGAAGTGAATCCTTGTCCCTTTCTTCATGTGTCTGTGATCCTTTGGGCACGTGTGTTACCTTCCAAAACAGTCAATCCCTTCCTGCAATGGAGTCAGAGAAATACAGGTTCAGACACAATCATAAAATAGAAATGGTTGTAGGACAAGGGTGTTTGAATTTGTGATTTGACACACATACAAGGTTCTTTCAGTGGTTTGCAGAAAAACAGCTTCTGCCCCAAAGAGGCATGTTGCAAAACTGGGTTGAATTAATATGATTCACCAATTCTGTCTGGGTTTATTCTTTACTAGCCTTTGGACTAACAAAACAGTTCATGGGTCCGATTTTTCCGTGGTTGTTTTTAAGACTAAAATTATATCCTGTAGCTGGGCTGTATTTTTTGTTGTTGCTTGTTGTTTGTAAATCTTTTCTTTATAATAAACTCTTTAATAATCTGAAAGAGGGCAGCTATCTAGTGTTGGATTTGGGATGTTGGATATTCACGAAGGGAAAACAGGATCAACATTATTCTTAGCTTGGAATTTTCTGATGAACCAGTAAAATAGAGGATGAGAAGAACCAGATCTATATAAAAAGTGGAACAATGTGGGGAACGTGTGAGGGGAGGAGAGCTGAGAGGACACCTGGTGAAGTAGAATTGTTCTCAAAAGAATAATTACAGGTGCCTGCTGTTAAGGTTTTTTCTACCTAAGTCCATGGGAGCTGGCAGAGCAGTTGTTTGGCAGTCTGGAAGACATGAGGCTGGGTGGAAGTTCTGTACAAAAATAGAAAGGTGTAGTTGATCCTTTTCGCTTTGGTGACATGCTCTGTGAAACTGCTCTCCAGCAGAAGTTCTAAAAGAGGATAAATACGTCATGTGTCACTGGAAGTGACAGTGTGCTTTTAGCATGAGCTGCAGAAGTTGTTATCTGAGGAAGAGAAAGTTGCCAAGGTACCTGGGCTTTCTGCTGCGCTCAGTTTATATATCAAATATGTGCTGTTACCAGGGGAGAAGAGTCAGCAGAGCCCAGGCTGGTGGTGACTGAAATGAGCTGTCATAGTTTCATTCAGGGTGGAGAGGGAGCTCAGAAGGACTCTATTTCAACCTCTTTCTCAAAGCAAGGTTGGTACTGAATTTGAGGTGCTCTAAGCTCTGCTCTAATTTAGGTCTTTGGGCAAGTTGTTTCTGTGCTTGACCATCCTTATAATGATTGTTTGTGTGTTTGTGTTAGTGTGTCTATAAGAAATAATGCTGTGGCACACCCACAGATGCTGGCAGTAGCAGACAGTCCAGAGAGATAGCAGAGCGGCGTCTGCAACTCTTAGAGCATCAACTGTGCAGCACTAAGATGCAGTTGACACTGTAAACTGGAAGAGCCCCACTGAGATGATGTCACAGACAAGTCTTACAAAATAAATGTCACGCTCTGTACTACTCTGAAGTAAAAACCATGTCATTATGAACGCAGACTTTATGGGCATAAAGATTTTGAGGTATCAGTGTCCTAGTAGAAAAATCTCACAAACTGTACAACTAAGAGGGGGGCCAGCACCTGGCTCAGCTCGTGGGCTGTGGCTCACTGGTGCCTGGTAAGAAGCAGAGTGAGCCAGGGCACCTTCAGTGTGGAGTGCTGATTCAGGACAGAAACATACATCTGGAAAAGTAATAACATCTGCTGTGGGTTTTTTGTTAAATATAATTTTCAGAGGAAAAATAAATATTCATTTAAATATGCATCTCAAAGGCTTGTGTAGGGAATCACAGCTGGCCTTGTGCCTTCGAGAAAAAAGTGTATTGCCATTGGTTTCTGTACATTCATCTTTTAGCTGATTTCTTCTTTTTTTTTTTTCCCAAAAAAGGCCTTAATATGCAACCAGTTGTAAGTACGGATTGAAATGTTGCTGTCATCAGTATATTTGCATATCATCTTTATTTATATTGTGTGATTGCTGACAGCTTCAGTTTTTCTTGTGATAACTCCAGTGGGTTAACTAAGGCATCCTCATCTAGCAAAGCTTTTTTTCTGGGTGATTGAGTTCTCACCATATTCTGGTCAGCTACAGATAGCACAGGGCAGGCAGAGACAGAAGTCCCTCTTTCCAGTCCTTTTGCTGTTTCATTTTCTCTTGAAAAAAACAATGCTGCCTTTTAACTTTTTGTTTTTTCTCATCTGAGCACTTCCAAAAGGCAGCAAGTTTCACAGCTTGCTTTTTTTTTTTTTTTAATAATACTATGACCTTTTCTAGTCTGAGACAGCATAGCTACAACTCTTAATTTAGAGAGCTGTTTATTCTCAATTTGTATGAACTCGACTCTTAACCTTCTTTCTAACAGGCTAACTAGGTTCTATATTGTGGTGTGCTCATTGTAAAACATACTTTTCAGTTGCTTCAGTCATTCTTGTGGCGTTCTTCTGAACCCTTTTCAGTATGTGGGCACCCGGATTAGATGTTATGCTCTGATACCGCCATGGGGGAGCTGTCACAACAGAGGTCATATAGACTCTTTATTATTCCAGATTATATGAGATTCAAATTTATAAATTATAGATTAAAGTTTAATATTTTTCTTGAATGTTTTCCAAGGAAATTTGCTTAGGTTTTAGCTCTGGAAAGCTCTTACAAATTTTCTAATCTAACAAAAAATTTATTTGAAACTGGATTGACAGAAGGTTTTCCCTTAAATCCATACTGTATTAACTATAATCTCCTTGGGAAGCTTTTTAAAAACTCTTTGGTGGTAGTTGCATTAAGTACTCATTTTATTACTCATTTTATTAGTACTCAATTCTGTGTTTTCAAAGTTGAAAAGGCATCTAAATGTAGAAAAGTGCCACTTTTAGATTTGTATTCCTCTGTGTTATTATTGTAGGTCCATCACTTATTAGTGAATCTATACTAGTGTTGGTTTCTGTAGAAGCCACTCCTCACACCCTATTTCTAGCCTAACTAGTAGTAGGGTTGTTATTTGACTCTGGAATACTTTGTAACTTGAAATTTTGTATGTAACAGAACGGCCTCTTGATGAGGAATCTGTTTATAGAGCTCATGCTTGACTGAGTACATAATTATTTTAAATTAAACAAAATTGGTTGATTTTAAAGGATAAAGTAAGCCTTTTATTTGCCAAGTTGAATTCTAGTACAAATCCTTTTTAATGCCTTTTGCATTAGTATTTTGCATTAGTTTTTAAATGATACAATTTTATTTTCCATGTTCAATTCTAGTACAAACCCCTTTTAATACCTTTTGCATTTGTTTTTGTTAGTTTTTAAATGCTATAGTTGATGAATCAACCTTTTTTATTTATTTTGCTCTTTAAAAATAGACTTTAGGGGTATTAGACTACAAGTAATTTTCCTTACGTCCTCTCACTTTCAGTACCCCAAGGTGCGGTAACTTTTAAGAAGAGTAATGATTAAACTGCCCTATTGTTCAGTGTTGTTTTTGTTGTTTGCAGTAACTGTCAATACATTGAATTGTTACTTTGTAAGCAGTTCTGGTAATTTGTCTCAGAGCTGTTAATTACAGGGGAGGAAATGGATATTTTGACAAAGTTCCTTACCTCTTGTGCACAGCTGATCCTTTGTAATTACACTGTAGGCATTGACTTCATTTTCCAAGCATGAATCTGCTTCAGAAAATTTATACTGAAAAATACATGATTCCAGTTCCACTTATGTTTTATGCAGTCTCTCAGTATAGGCTTTTATGTAAAAAATAATTTCTTCTTCCCAAGTGTGGTGAATGCCTTTAACGGTATTATCCCTTCTTGGTAAGCATAACTGAGTTTCATGTTGAGAGAATGCAGCTGGGTAGGATTTTCCTTGCAGTAGCCTCTGCTTTTTGCTTTTGTCCTTTGGCTTACACTATGAAATACATCTCTAAGAGTGTGAAATGGATTTCAGAGTGACACAATTCATTCAGGAGTGTTTTGCATTTGCTGTGAGACAGATGATGGAGCTGTGCAGTCAGAATCCAGAAAGATGGTCACTGAGAGGTGGACTGACGTTGCTACTTCTTGGATTTTAGCTAAAAAAAAAAAAAAAAAATAAAAAGAAATGCTCCCAGAGAGGAATCAAGTTTGAAGACCTTTGGAGTGATGCTTTGGTTAGCACACTGTCTGGTCTCCAGCTGGAATTAGAGTCTGGCTTTCTTGATGAGGTATTACTTGCCTTCATGTCTTGAGGGCATCTGCTACCTCTTCGTCCTTGTGGGTCAGTGGCCTGAAGGACCTGGATGTCTTCTTCAGGAAACTTAAAGGGCTGTGCTAAGGGTTTTGTGGAGACAACTGATCCCATCCACAGACATGTAGAAAGTTCATCTCTTCTTGGTGTAAGTGGTATCACTTGTTACCTAGTTACAGGAAAGTGAGCGGAACAGAAAACATCTGTTGAATGTTCTTTAGGTTCATGTTTTCATTTGATGTCCTGACCTTTTGGCTTTAATTTCATTTTGCTTTAATGATGTTCACAGAAAATGTACTGAATGTACAGAATGGGTGAATTTAGTTGCCATTCCTATGTCATTCTACAATATTGAAAGTCCATTTTCATTCTCTTCGTCACCAGGTATTGAATGTGTCTTTTGGCAGTTTCAGTAACAAGTAACTTTCTGAATCCTCAGAGGGTAAATTTCTGTCTCGCTGAGATAAGTGTGATTTTATATTAAGTGCTTCACCTTTGAGCAGTGTGCCTCGTCATCGTAGCTTGGCTGGATATAGCACATGAAGGCAGCAAGCATGTTACCTCTGTTCCACCGTGTCTCAAACAGGAGGTGATTTACTGAAGGGCACACTGCAAGCTGTTGGGCAAGAGAGAAAACAGCCCACAGGTTTTCTGTTCAGCCACATTGTCTAATTTGGTGGAGAGCAGTTTCATAGCAAGTGGCAGATAGGCTATTTGACAGGAGGTAGATAAATGTTCTCCTATACTGTTAAACTGTTGAGTACTAACATGTCAGTTGTTAGTTATGTTTGGCTAAACATGAACTTTTAACTAAGCAGTATGAATCCAGCAAGACCAAAAGTCAATAGAAAGTGTCCTTGAACGTGAAGTCCTAAAAATATAAAGGCTTTGATACAGACATATTCTGAGGAATGACTGATGAAATGATATTTTTTAGATATCCTGCTCATTCAGATTATCTGCAGTCATCTTGGCGTTAACTTGAAACTGTGATAGATCTGGTTAGATTTAATAATGATTCTTTTGTACTTGATAATAGATCTGAAGCTCAACATGATCCAGAAAAATTTCTAATTAAAATAAAAAAATACAAAGGTATTCTTCCAGACTTGCTTTTTGAAGAATTTAAGTAAGGGCAAGCCCAAGCATGAGGGAATGATGCTGGTAACAGTTGCAGCTTAATTTCAAGACTTTTTTGAAGAACGGAATGATGTGATTGACACTGCAGGTAATATACTGACCTGTAATTCACTTTGTTGTATTTAAGTAATTGTTCCTGCTGTTTAAAATGAGTTCTTCACTTCATTAATCTATGTGGATTGACAGTGATGTCATGGCTGCAAATGTGTTATGCATCTCATTTATTATTAGGAGCTTTGTCACTTTTATTGTGATAATGGAAATGAGGAGGAAGGCTGAAGAGGTCAGGGTAAAAGACATAATGAAATCCCCAAAGACTGCTTGTGCATGATCTGCTAGTGTTCTTCAACTGAACACCGCATTTGCCATATAATAATTTAATGTGATTTTTTTTCTCTTATCAAATTCATTGTCTCTGAACTGTTGGGGAAAAATTGCCTGCTGTGATGACAGTAAGGTCTTTGAATATTAACAGTGTCTTAAGGTAAATGATTTATGAACTTTTGGAACAAACTAAATGAGTTTTTTGATATAGGTGGGAATGGATCTTTATGAATGCAATAAAAAATATGTAGTCAGTGACAAATACCCCAAATGAAGTTTAAATGTTCTATTAGTACTCTCTATTTACTGTGTCTGGGACCAGATGTACCATGAAACTGATGTCACAGAAAAGTCACCCTAAGCAACTATAGTTGTCAACTCTTTCACATTAGGTGGAGACAGCGGAAGAGACTCAGGGTTCTGTGAGGGTCTGTATTCAAGTAGTTGGCCAAGGAAAAAAAGTAAGTATGGAAATCAGACGCTCTAAGGATGTCATGTAAATACCAAGTGTAAAAAGAGCTTTACGGAAGACAAGGAAAGTAATTTTTTTGTTCTGTTCAGCTTTGGTAAGATGTTGTAGAAAAGATGCAGACCAATTCAAACCAGAAGGAAACAAGAAAATCAAGCCGAGATCTGAGAAACATAGCCTTATATTGGAGATCATAATAAGGGATTAGTGTTATTAAGGCTATAGAGGAGAAGACTGAGGAGAAACATAAGTTTTCAACTGTATAAAAATGCCGTTGTGTGATGGATGTATATTTTGTGTTTCCTATTAGCATCCAGTTCAATATGGCCAGTATAAAAAATTTCTTCAGCTGTTGTATGTTTGAAAGATACATTTTGTTACTGAGGAGAACTTCCCCTGCTGGAGTGTGAACAGAAAAGGGATTATTGTCAGGGAAATGGGACCTATTTCATGTGAACAGGCAGAAACTGTAGGCATCTGCTCTCCAGTGAGGCCTCTCTGCGGTCATGGGTCTGCAGGAGAGGTTTCTTCCCATGGTGCACATCTGGTCGTCCTACAGTCTCACCTGTCCTCTGTGCAGTCAGCTGCTCTCACTGTCCGTTTGTCTGCTGGATGGGATTATGGAGCAGAAGGGAAATGAAGCTGGGGTCTGTGATCATTTGAAGTGGACAGCTGTATCTTGTCCTGACAGGTTTTGGTTTCAAACCTCAACCCCATGTCAGTGACTTGCTTTGGTGGAGCACAGGCAGCCATATGGCAGGACAGAAATTGTGGAGGAGGATAACTTGCATGCAGGAGTGGAGCAGGTGTGGGAAAGTAGGTGGCACAAGATACAGGATAACACGATGGAAGACTAAGGAAAGATCTTGATTTGCAAAACTGGAGGAAATTGGAGTATATTGGAAGTTTCAGAAATAAGTAATTTCCAACCAGTACATCAATACTTTAAAAGGGAAGGTAAGAGAGGAAGTGACAAATGCAGCTCTGATAGGAGCAAAGAAGAGGAAACACACTACAAAGAACAGATCTGTAAGTAATTAGTAATTAAGTATCTCTGTTTATCTGCCTTCTCCTTTTAAGAGAAAAATACACCAGCATTCCTCCAACAACAAATACTGGAAAGAGAAATATTTATGGAATGGATATTTTCTGAGCAGAATAAAGAGCAAAGAGCAAAGGAAAGTTTAGGAGACCGTGAATGATGTAGGAGTTTCTTGGCAACTTTTAGCATTGTTTTATAACTAATGAAAACTTTATTTAGCTCATAGACAAAAGAGATCTCAAGAGGTTAATGTGTTCTGTCCTCCTGTTGGAAGGTATAGTGTTTTGTAAAAACTACCTGTCAATAATTTTTATGAGAAAGATATGCTCTCCCCGCCTTGGTTTCTGAAAATGAATTATTTTACATCAAGGTCCTTGGAAAACACAGATTGAGGGAAGGACTGTTTTTTATAGTAACTGCCAGTCTTGGCTGTGTGACATGGCAAGAGCTGAGCAATTGCAGAGGGCTGTTATGATGGGAAGCACTGAGTATCCCTGGATGATGCAGAGGGCCCATGGTCCTTACTGAAGTACCTTACTTTTTGGATGCAGATGTGAGTTTGATTTGATGAGATTCACTTCAACGTTCTAAAATTCTGTCTATTTTTGCTAGTTGTGAAGTGAAATTGCCCTTTGATTTCAGTGTAAGTATTAAGGTCTAATACCTATTTTCCTGTACAGGCCACAAATCCTCTTCTACCTCTTAAAATTACTGGCTGACCTGCTTTGCATGAGGCACCCAGAGTAGGAAGAAAATCTCTTTTTGAGCTGAAGAAGTCCTTAACACACTTTTGATATCCATTTCAACAATAAACTGACTCTTTCCAGAAGTGGTTTTTTTTTTTATTTTTTACTTTGTGGGTTTTTTGTTTGATTTGAGGGGAAGAAAGGGGCTTACCTGTCAACACAACAATACTGTGCAAGTCATTGAATTGTCTCTTTAGGGTGTCCCCTGCATAGACCAATTACATTGTACAGGCTGCCTGCGCTACAGAGAAGAAACAACCGACGGTACAGTTTTGTGGGAGCTCAGTTCAGAGAGGAGACAAAGGGAAATTGTCATGAGGTCTTTTTTGTGCTTCCCTTTCTGGTGGTGTATGAAATATTCCCCATTTGGTTCAAGGGAAACAGAAGCTACTGCAGCTAGTTAGTCTCATCCTCTTGTGGTGGGTAACGCTGCTGTCCTCTCTCCTGGAAGGATTGCTCTTTCAACAGTTGCTCTTCTGTTCAGCTAACTTTGCTTCTGGGCGAGCAAAAAATTAATAAGGACAGGAAGTGTAAATTGCATGTGAATAATAGTAGATAACTTACCTTCAAATTAACATTTATCAGATCTTTTGGAAATAGGTATAAAACAGAACTGGTAACTTTTTTCTTTTTTCCTCTTCAAAACTGAAAAAGCCCACAACCTGCCACCCCCCCCCCCCCCCAAAAAAAAAAAAAAACCAACCAAACAAACACACCCTCATGCATTTGAAACTTCCATCAATTTCAGTGTAATTTTTTTTTTTTTCTTTTTTTGGTAATGTTTGGGGAGCATATTTCTGGTCAGGTATGATTCATTCCAGATTTCCTATGATCTCTTTCTTCTCAAATCAGTGCAGGAGTTCTGTATTTCTGTGTGAATGTTTTAAATGATTGATGTGTTTACCTGAGATCTGTTGCCATTTAGGGATGAAAACATTCTGTTTCACTTGAGTCTATAAGATGTTTTGACTAACATTCGCATTCTGTGTCTTATTTTTCTATATCTACTTAGTATACTAAAATATACAGACAAGATGTATAAAACTGAAAGAACCACCATTAAAATAATTAAGAATTAATTTAGATGTTCACAATTACAGAATTATTAGGTTGGAAAAGACCTTTGAGACCATCGAGTACCATTAACCCAACACTGCCAAGTCCACCACTAAACTATGTACCCAAGTGCCACCCTTTTAAATACCCTCAGGGTTGGTTACTCAATCACTTCTCCACGCAGCCTGTTTCAGTGCTTGGCAAACCTTTCAGGGAAGAAATTTTTCCTAATATCCAATTTCAACCTCCCCTGGTGCAACTTGAGGCTGTTTTCTCCAGTGGAATTTTACAGGTTTTGCAAATTAACCTACTCTACTGTTTGTTTTGAAAATTTACTTCATCTCATGAGAAATGCTGCAGGTTCATGAGACACAGAGTATCATGTGTGTTCCTTTGTGCTCTTGGTTTCCAGTATGAAAACTTCTGTCATCTGTTAATTATGAATTTACCCCAATACAAATGTAGGACACTACTGTCTATTTCAAGTAACTTGTGTATTGTAGTAGTTTACTTCTAAGGAATAGTGAAAAGTAACTTTATTTTAAATCCAGTCTCATTTTGCTTTTCACTGTTTTTTTCTGTGGGTGCACAGAGGGCTGTGGCTAAACACTGGAGCAGTTGTAGTGCTTAGGGAAGTATACAAATATCTCACTAATAAAATATGTAATTGCAAAAGTTCAAACTCAAATATTTAAGAAAAACCATGGACCCGATTATAGAGAATTAAGTGGGGAGCATTGGCTGACAACTAGGATGCATCTGCTTCCAAATTTCAAGCTTACTCTTGTAAACAAGCGACACTTAAAATGAGTATAATTGTAATGAATTGGAGGAAGATAATGCTTCCGTCTTTGTTTATATTCTGCTTTTGAAGCACTTTGTATATAGCCATCCTGAACTTTTATACTTAGCTGATTTGTCTGTTATTGTTTGTGTGACATTATTTTTTCCTTCTTGTGGAAAAGCAGGACATAACGTTTCTGAAGGGGAGAGGGAACATATATTTTTCAAAACCACCACAAGTCATCAGGGGACTTGGGATGTTTGGTGCCCTGAAGCTGTTTATGAATTGTTATCTTTCAAAATTCAAAGGTTTAGCAGGCAGACCATGATGGTATAAAGCATTCTATTTGCTGAAGTACAGAACAGGTAACCTAGAATGCAGCAATTTAGAAGTCCTGATTTCTGTGGAGCTACTAAATATGGCATATCTGAAATCTCTCTTTCCTTTCTTGTACTGCCAAGTTCATGTATGTGGAAAAGCTGGAGGACAGAAGTCTGCAGGTGACATGAACTGAATCAGTCTTATCAACTGAAGCAGCTGAGATGAAACTGATTTGGATTTTATCTTTAGAAACAGCTGTTTGTATGAGCAGAGTGGATTGAAACCTGCACAAGTGTGGAATTGACTTATCAAAATATATATTTACAGTAATAAATATTGCCATTTGTCACATATTAGAGAAGGAAGAGAAATCCTCTAAGTGGTGAACCAGTAAGTTAGTGTTAGAAATAATAGATAAATGAATAAGTCCTTTTACTTTTTGAAGGTTCTGATCAGCTACAGTATTTTGGGGGGTGGTGGGGTGTGTGTGTGTGCGCATGCGCACTGATTTTGTGCATTTTTACATATTCACAGTCTTGTGTTCTAAGTCTAATTTTGGGTGTTTCCACCCTTTTAATCTGCACTCATTTTTTTTTTGTGTGTGAGCAGAACAATCACAGAATCACAAATGGTGGGGTTTGGAAAGGACCTCTGCGGATACCTAGTCCAACCTCGCTACTAAAGCAGGTTCACTTACAGCAGGTTGCACAGGATGGTGTCCCTGCAGGTGTGAGTATCTCCAGAGAATCCTCAGCCTCTCTGAGCAGCCTAATTGCTTAATACTTCCATCTCCTAAAAGACTTTCTTAAACTGTCAACAGTGCACACACATCAGGGAAAGTTGAAATGTTAAACTGCTGGAACAGATTTGGCAGAAATCAAAGCCCTTTTCTGGTAAGAGTTTTTTTGACAGAAACAAAATAGGCCAGAATATAATCAGAAAAGTTTGGGAGCTATCTGTTTAATATCTTCATAACCACTTATGTTGCTAGAAAAAATGTACTATATATTATGGTAACCATTTTTCCTGAAATTTTAGTTGCATATTCATCAAATAACTGATTTTTTGAAGACCATACAAATAAGCTTCATTAAAAGCTTGTGAATAGACACACTGTCATTTTTTATTTTAAGATTGTGTACTTGTTCTCAGAAGTTTGTTAATTTTTGAGGCATGGAGTAGACTTAGTTTCCTATCGTACTTCATTGTTTTTTCTTCTGTGGAGAAAAGTTTGTGGAAATGAGTCTGGTTTTTGTGTGGGGCTAATTCTGTGTGGATTTGACTCATTTGCCATTGTTTTTGTAGCAGTGGTGTCACTGAGCTGGTGAGGAGTGCCGAGGGGACTCCTCCTGAGCAAGGAGGACAGTTAAAAAAGTTTAATGTACTGATCTGATACCTCACTTTTAGCATTGGAGGCAATTTAGGAAGATCTTGTAAACAAATCTGTTGTGGGATAGATTTTCAATCGCAAACAATTTTCTTCTAAAAAGCTCAACAGGTTTTTTGATGTGGTTTTGTTGCTTTTTTTTTTTTTTTTTTTTTTTTTAAAAACAACCTAGCTTCAATTTCAGGACATGGGGCAGTGTTTCCAGTAAGCTCACAGGAACAGCAGTAGAGCTAGGTAGTCTGAAGCCAGTTCATCTCTCTGCTATTTTCAACTGTAGAACAAAAATGTTTGGTGAAGTGAATATGTCTTCCGAGTTGAAATGAGATTTTTAGTTCTGAATTAATCTTTGCTACAGAGAGGCTTGGCTTTTTGATCTTCCTAAGGATCCTCTTCAGAAGTAAGAGAGCTCCGAATTCTGACAGGTGACTGACAGACAGTGAAGAAGAGGCACAATGAAGCTTATGTTCCAGAGAAACAAGTGAGCTGAGAGGTCAGTTAAATTGAGGATGGGAATAAACATTTTCCTGCTATTGCATTTTTAAAACATAAGGGATGTCAGCAAATAGTTCTGGAGGAACAGATTATGTATGTCTTGAGGTGACTCATGAGTCATTGGCTGGTGGTTCTTTCGAAGAAACAAAGACAGGAAAAAGAAATGATGCTTCTTTCCATGTTTTAAAATTGAGAAGATTGGATGATGCCAGGAAAATGGTATAAACACTGGTTAAAAGAAGAATTTTTTGAATCTCCTTTAGATAACTGGAAATGTTGCTTGAGAAGTTTTGGCACATTTGTTGTCAGAGATGCCATTGAGATAATGTGTTTACAGATGCTGCATGACAGGGTGGTAGGGGTTGAACCCCAACACCTAGACTGGACAGTTTGAGGTAGAAAGTTTCATGTGTCATCTGGGACATCTGATCTCCCTCCTTACCATCCTTGAATTTTTTAGGATGTCAGGTAATCCAGCCTGTCATATACCGTCATGAGGCTTTTATATCACTTCTGTATCTAAATTGATTTTGGCATATACTTATGATAAAATAAATGCTTTGTTAGAAGGAGTTTTAGTTGTAAAATTTTGACATGAAGAGTTTTGAGATCACTGTTAACCTCGCCCAGTGTAAAATCTTCCTCTACTTGAGAGAAAATACTGTCTATATTCCACCTGAAGCACTTTGATTCAGGAGTTTAAGCAAACTGACCAGTGTGATGGTCTTATAATAGAGGGAATTAAAATTAGGAGGTAAAGGAGTGGATCTCGAATTCCTGGCTGAAATCTTGCATCTAAAATGGAACATGATTTCTTTTGCAGATTACAGTTTACAGCCTGTATCCCTTTCCATATTGTATTGCCATATTGGTGTACTTCTGATTATGTTATTCAAGCTATCTTCATAGTGTTGGCTGAAGAAAAATATTTTCCATCTCTTATCTGTGCTCTCAAACTTGCCATCAGTCTGTTGGGGTAACTATGTTCAAGTAGCTTTGATTGTTGTGCAGCTTCTTGTTTTGGCTATTTTTAAAGCCAGATACCTTGTTCTTTTTGCAGGCTTCATGACTACCCAGTTTTGCACAAAAGAGACTGTTTCTTTGTGATGCTGCCGCTGATCCCTGACAGATTGTGTATGTGTTTGTGGCCAAGTTTAGCTGAGTGAAAACCTGGCCTACTTTCTAAAGATTTTTGTTCAGACTGTAATGAATGTGCCAAATTTGGAAGCCGAGAAGATTGTTCAGGATGCTTTATTTCCATGCCAATACTTTGAGTGCAATTGCAGATCATTAGGGCTTAGCAGTGCTGGAGCATACTGGGTGGCTTTGGTGCTGTACCTGGGTGTACTTCTTCAACCTCATCGCTGCTTTGGGAGAGTCAGTGTCATAAGGGAACTGTGAAGACTTTCCTCATAACTTCTTGAACTTCAGAAACTGATAAAAGTTGTTATTTACCACAGAACCATTAAGGTTGGAGAAGACCTTCAAGACTGATCAAATACCACCATGCTCACTGAACCGTATTGTGAAATGTCACATCTACTTCCTTTTCAACACTTCCAGGGACATGGTGACTCTAACACTTCCAGGGACATGGTGGCTCTTCCCTAGGGAGCCTGTTCAAATGCTTAACTACTCTTTCAGTGGTTAAACTCAGCCATGCTCCCTTGCAGGGCAAAAAAGTAGACTCTATATGCTTTCATTCACATAGTTTTTAAAAAAATATTTCTTCCACTCAAAAAAGCGTAAGTAATTTTGATTTGTCTTAAAGCAGTTAAGAAACTCTTGTGCTTCAGATCAGATGCCTAAAAGGCTAGAAATAAGTCCCAAAGCCAGATCCCTAGTTCATGTAAGTTATCACAGTTTGAATGAAGTAAATTGAGTGATAATAGATTAGACTGACTGAGAATCTAAATTAGTGTATACTCTGTGGAGATTTATTCATTTTTTTTTATTTACATGAAATTCATAAGGTCTGCTTATTCCATTACCATTCTAAACATGGGGGGATAAATGAAATCTTTTAAACTCCTGCAAAGGATTCTTCTTGTATTGAAAGCTTTCTAGCTTCATTTGTGATGGACAGTGTTACCTGAAATACCTTTTTCTGTAATGCCTAATCACACATTAAAATTTTAGCTCTGCAGTCCTCCTCTTTAAAGGAAATAGGAGAGACCTACTTTTTGTTCTCAAATGCTGCTGAAAGGCTTCTAAAGGTTCTTCACAAGTTTTTAGGAGAATTTCAGAATTTTCAGGTACAGCCCATTCTTTTTGCTAGAAAAGAGGTGTTTTCATCTTTGTGATGTGTGTCTAATGCATCTTGAAAAGAAGATGTAATCTACCCAGAAATAGCATACAGCTTTTATAAACTTGGATTGCATTATGGATTTGATGTTGATTATTAATATGATCTTACTGCATTGTAGCTTTTTGTTCAGGGCTGAGTATTTTACTGTATTAATCCTTAATTTAGGATTTTTCCTCTGTAATTATTGATTTTCTGCTTGATTTCAAGATTTTCATGTCATCTACATAAGACGAATTGTTTCAGACTATCCAGGAAAATAAAACAGTGCCATGTCATGAAAAATAACTTACTTGAGATTTGATAGAAATATGCATGATGATTACAATTTGACCTCAACTGATTTTAGAAATAAGTGTAGATGGACAGATTGTATTGGCAATACTATAATTGGCTGTAACTGTCAGCACGTAAAATACGCTGGAGGGAATGGCTGGCTGTGTTCTAAGTTTATGGGTACCATCTGGTACCTATTCTCCTTTGTTGGTTCTCCCTACAGCTTCATCCTGTGCCCTGCAGCATCACAACAGCAGATCCAGCCTCTTATGACACACTTTCCTGCTCCAATACAAAGTCACAAAAGCATGTCATTGGGCCCCAAATTAATTTTGGATTTAATTGAAGAAATAAGTGTTCTAACACTGACTCTTGACAATGATACTGACTACATCAGTGGACAAGGGAAGGGCTACAGATGTCAATCTGCCTGGACTGCTGTAAAGCCTTTGACATGGTTCCCCACAAAATCCTTCACTCTAAATTGGCAAGAGATGGATTTGATGAGTGGACTGTTAGATTGATAGGGAAGTGGTTGGATGGTTGTATCCAGAGGGTTGTGGTCAATGGCTCAGGAGTCCCAGTGGACATCAGTGACAAGTGGTGTCCCTCAGCAACCTATAGTGGGACCAGGGTTATTTCGTATCTTCGTTAATGATTTAGACAAAGGGTTTAAATGCACCATCATCAAATTTGCAGATGACACCAAGCTAAGTGATGCAGTTGACACTCCTGAAGGAAGGGATGCCATCCAGAGGGACCTGGACAAGCTCAAGAAGTGGGACAATGGGAATCTCTTGAGATTTAACAAGACCAAGTGCAAGGTGCTCTACCTGGGCCAAGATAATTCCTGGTATCAGTACAGGCTGGAGGACGAATAGATTGAGAACAGCCCTGCTGAGAAGGACTTGTGGGTGCTGGTGTATGAGAGGCTTCAGGGTGACCTAATTGTGGCCTTGCAGTGTCTGAAGGAAATGCACAAGGAGGACAGAGAGGGACTTTTTACCAGAGCATGTAGTGACAAGAAAAGGGGGGATAGATTCAAACCAAAAGACAGTAGGTTTAGGTTAGATAATAGGAAGTTCTTTTTTGCGGGGATGGTGAAGCACTGTAACAGTTTACCCAGAAAAGTTGTGGATTCCCAGTCGGTGGAGGTGATCAAGGCCAGGTTGGATGGAGCTCTTACCACTGGTCTAATGGAGGGTGTCACTGCCCATGGTAGAGCAGTTGGAATTAGATGAACTTTAGAGTCCCTTCCAACCCAACCCATACTATGACTCTTTACTCAGGTAAAAGAATTAGGGCATGTTAGAAACCTTTTTTTCATGCTTTTTAGATCTTGTGTGGAACATTATCCATGTGTATATCTTGATGTATCTTTTCGTTCTATTAAGATATATTTTGCAAAGATGGAATGTACCAAGAAGGTCCACCTGAAAGCTGTGATTTTTTTTTGTCTTAAGATTTGTCTGGAGGTTGGAGTAGAAGAACTTTTCATTGCTGTGCTGACGGGGTGTACTGACTGGGACTGTAGGGGATTGACCTTCGAAGAGTATGAGCTCACAGAACAGTGTCTGACAGATGTGCAAAAGATGCTGATTGATATGGAGTGCAGCACACCAGACTGCTGCTCAACTGGGAGCTGTCTGAATAACTGCTACTTCAATAGAATATGTGTTGTACAACATGCCAAGTCAGTCTACTTTAACATAAAAAATGTGTTTCTATAGTCCAACTGTATAAATATTGAGTACATATATACGTTTATAATACTTACTAAAAATATACCTCATTTAATACTGTGAGAAAATATACTCTCATGAAGAAAAAACCCCAGCAAAATATTTATTGTATACCAGTTGTCAGACCATTGCATCTGGTTTTTCGTTTGCTTTACCTTGAAGTGTGAGCTCTTCTTTTTTTTTTTTTTTTCTTTTTTTTTTTTAAAGAGAGGTTTTGGTAGTATTTTGATTTTGTTTGGTTGATTGATTGTAGGTTTTTAGTTTGTGGGAGTTTCTCTTCTGAGAAAGGTTAGAGACTCCTGGTGCATTAATAGTGTCTTTTTACTATTTAGCCATGTTTTTTTGTGGTTCCAATCTTACTGCTATATTCTTAATTTTTGGAAGAGTTTGTATATGTTCTCCACCATGGTGGTTTTGTCTGGCAGGTGAGCTGATACAAAAAAAGCTGTTATGATATCGCTATGTTGCTATGTCTTCTTTTTCCTCATTTTTACCATTTGGGGATGACTTTCTGATATTCTTGACGTTTGTGGCATTCACCTTCGTGTAATGCCTGTTACTTGGTACCTTTGTTAGTAACAGGACCCTTTAATGATGTGTGATTTTCTTACTGTGATTCATGTGAGTTTTAATATTTGAAATTTCTTTAATATGTTGCTACTGCCAAGCAGTCCAGAACTTTCCCTTTTTTGCAGCTCATTATTTCTTTGAGGAAGGAGTAGTGAGAAGGCTCTATTGTACTGTTGACTTGAAATCTGTACAAAAATTCAGCTTTGAAGCAATAACTGCCTTGAAAAGACTGTCTACTTAGCAGTATTGGATAGACCTATCCTTTAATGCTATTAAAGTTCATGAAGCATTGCTTAGTTTAGAAAGTAGAACACACACTCTATTCCCCTTCTCAAAACTCAAAGGGATTTAAATGGTGATTACTCTTATTTTTGTTGTGAAACCATCAGTGTGCATTTATTTTAATTTTGAAGGTTAAAAAAATACAGACCTTGCCCTTGCTGAATCTGTCATGGAAACCAGGTAGTCTTTTGAAAACATTGTCCTCTCAAGCTGTGTGCAGATTTACACAGCATTTCTCATAGAATCACAGGCTATGCAGAAATCAACTTGAGTTGAGAAAGAGTTTTTCCTACACCAGAAGTCCCTTATATGACAGAGCTCAGTATCTTCAACTGCAGTTCCAGAAAGAAGGTATAGTTCTCCTACTTCATTATATACAAGTTCTCAGTCTAAAACTATTTCTTTCTTGAAGGTTCTTAGACTAAGATATGGCTCAGTTGTAATTTAAGGTGGGCACAATGTCTTATTATCACTTTAACCTATATTAGCACAGTTTTAAAGCATTGTGTCTAGAAATGCCACTGAATGTGTATGTACTAAATAAAAACTAATAGTAAAAGGTAATCTCTCATTTTACGTGAACTAATGGTGAGACTGACTTTAAGTAGTTTGAAAATGTTGGAAATGGCATACGATTGTGTCACTTGGTTCTCTGTTTTAAAACTTTTATATCTGACATTACACACAGCATTACTGTAATAATTTTGCGGCATCATTGATTGTGGCAGGGGAAAGGTCAAATGCTGCATGAATTTGTTGTTACCTTCTTGAATCTGAGAAGTCTTTAGTTTCAGATGGAGGTAATTGCAGTTTCTGTCTTTTCATAGGATGGATTATTCATTATCCTATATGTGGGCATTGCCAGTCTTCCTACTTAGTACTAATCTGTTCTACAGTGTGGTGACTTTTTTATTTAGAAAGCAGATTGAAATTCTTCTGGCAAGGAGAGTGGTAAACTGGGTGGAGAAGAAAAGTCATTGTCAGCTTAAATTTTTTTGAAAGCAACCTTATTTTTCTCAAATTCTGTTTATATATGCCGGATACCGAAATTAGGATATCTACATTTATTGCTTATATTATTTGCCTGGAGATGGCGCTTTTACTTTTTTTCTTTTCTTTTTTTTTTTTTCCCCTGAGAATACTGGATTAAAAGTTAATATTTAAGGAAACTGTTTCAGTTTTGTGGGATACTTTTTTTTCCCTCTTTGCTGCATTTGCTTCTAGTGGCCAACACTGGCTTGAGGAGAATGCCTTTATGGAGTTTCCCAGGTTTCTCTGGGTGTAGTGGTATTTTTCTTGCAAATTTAAGTCTCCGGAGCTGGATAGTTGTAGTGGTTCAGTTCAGTGTGAGAGCCACACAGAGAGGAAGATTCTTCAAAAAGAAAATTCACTTTATATCTGGAAATGCACAGGAGGGATCTTTGATCCCAGAATCTGGGAAGAGGAAACATATGATGATGATTGAATATAACCTCTTGGGGGCAAATTCTGCAGGTGTTACAGCGCCTGTCCAGTATAGTTGGAAATTTTGTTATTTCAGGTAATTCTAAAATACTTACTTATTATAGGTGCTTCCTGAATACATATGGATTCTAAACATCAATTTATTTTGTACTGAAGCTTTTTCCGTAGTCCTCAATAGTGGAAATGAAGGAATACTTTCTGTTGTGTGATTTTCAGAAATACAAGGTTTTCTTCTCTCAAGCAATTACTCATTAAATTGCACTTAATCCATATTCAGTAATGCGCTGGATATCTTTGAATTGCTTTTTAAATATAAGAAACAGAAAAATATGTGGACTTTTGTTCAGAAACACAGTGCTGTTTTGAATGACCCAAAACTGGAGCAGGGATTACCAAAAATTAAAGAAGAAAAGACTGAGCAAAATGAGTCTTAAGTTTTTGTTCCTCTAAGCCCAGAGAAATCCCCCAAAGCAAGAATTTAAACCTCCAAGTTGAATACTTTTTTCAGCATGCAGATGAAAATCCTACAACTGGTGTATTTCATTGGGGGGGAAAAAAAAAAAGAAAAAGAAAGGTGCCAGTCCTGGTGGTTTTTAAGAGCCTTCTCAACAGCAATTCATTTTTTTTCTCCAAATGTTAAGCTCTAAAATCACTGCAATTGGTGCAATCTTTCAGAGAACTTCAGAGCACAAAGATGAGCAGTTGTATGTGCTGACTAAAACCCCTTTTTGAATGTATCTGTAAGAGTCAGGGATATTGGTTTTTCTTAGTCATCCTGGAGTAGACAATAGAATATTATGGCTATTGGAAAAGGCTGTGTAACAAAGCTAATGATTACGTGCTGTCTGTGGTATTTTTCAGTAATGGAGAAAGAGTTTCTGACCTTCACAATGACAAATGTATTACATTAGTACGATAATGCCTAGGCCCTCTACTTCCAAAACCTGCAAATACTCCAGCGGATGTTTAGTACAATAGCGTACTCTGTGGAAGTGAAGAAGTCATTGCTGCTTCTGGCAGTCTTGTGGCTTTCTTTTAAAGCTTCTTAAAATGTATCAAATTAAAAAGTGGTGAGAAATGGGACAAGCACAGCTTTTGTATGCAGAAAAAGAGGAAGTAAAATGGATATGAGAAGAGGTGCACTGCATATGAAATGTCTGTGTGGATCAGTTCAGGATGTATTACAAAGGAAGGTACAGAAGTATATAATAGAATAGATCATAAAAGCAAGTGAAGAAATGTCGTTCACAGAAGGTGGCACAAAGCCAGCAAGCATATCTGCAGAGAATGTCAATACAAGAAATGTTTTCCAGGTCACTGCTAGCCATACTCTCAGAGGCAATGAGCAGCCTTAACAGCTGTAGGTAACTTCAAATGCCAGATTGTATGCAGTGGCTGACAGTTCAGACAGAGTTTCTTGTGATGGCACATGCATTTCAGAAGAGAATTAGATGTAGTAGATGTTTCCTCTCTTAAATCCCAGTACAATTCTTGCTATAATATAATGAACGCGACAGGGAAACCTGGGTTAGGTGACCTAGAGTAAATCAGAGTCCAGCTGGAAAACTGTTCACTTGCAAACTTGAAAGTTTTGCAGAGGTCTCGTAGGTGTGACGTCACCTTGCGTTTCTGTGAGCAAGCTGAGTGATGGAGTACACGTACTTTATTACATTCCCAGGTCATATATCCTCTTTAAGGATAGGTTAGGCAATTATCTGAATGATGCAGGGAGAGCTGATCCTGTCTTAAGAAAATAGATGCAACCAGGAACCTTTACCAGTTCACCATTGCTGCCAGTCACCTTTTCTCTCTCGCAGCTTAGAAGCAGAAGAAGGGGTTTGTTTTGATCTTGGGGGGTTTTTGGTGTTTTTTTTTTTGTTTGGTTGGTTTTTTTAGTATGACAACAATTCCAGAGAATGGGTAATGTCTTTTCCTATATTTTTGCTTTTAAGCAGAAGGCGGCATTGTTACACTAACCTGAGCCCCTTGAAACTTCACTAGAAGCACCTTAGTTTGGTCCTTCTCTTCCATCCAAGTTGCTGTATTACTTTTGGAGTGGCCTCCCGTCTAGTCTGAGGACTAATGCTGAGGACAGTTACAATAGTTTTTCTATAACCTGATAATACTATTGGTTTGCTGTCATAGAATGCTCTGTTTTATATACAAGCACCATAAAAATTACTTGGTTGTGGTCTGGGCTAGAGGGTACTAGAGAAATATAATTAAACAGCATTGTTTTCATTGTCATTTCAGCATGTTAAGACTTGTATAGGCCTGTTTTCTAATAGCAGTTTCTAATTTCTAATTTTCTAATATCAATCAAAGAAATTTCAACTGTGAGTCTGTCCCCACCAACAGAGTCAATTCTGACTTCTTAAAAACCCATAAATCCCACTAAGCTTTGTCTTTTTAAATGTCTAATATGTAATTTTTATATCTTTTTTTATTTCTAAAAATATTTTGGTCATCATTGTCTGAAGTACAATGGCAGTTCTTAAAAATGGGCATGCCATTTCTCCTGAAATACATGCGAGCACGTAACTGTTGTGCTTCGTAAGTTGCATGGTTGAGTTTTACTGATTCCATTAGGTCATATCAGCCTGGATTACAAAGAACAAGACAACCTTTCTCCAACTCTGTTTAGGGTTGCTCAGAACTCTTCTTCCAAGTGTGCTGTTCTGGACCAAGCCGGATGTGGACTTACATTTCATCTGCTGTTTATTGAAAGTGCATAAGCAATTCAAGTTATTGTACTTTTGCTTCTGAGTGATGTTGAAATACTGCTATCAAATAAAACAATAAAATTATTCACTCGTGATATACTAGTGAAATGTTTCTTATTCCTACGTACAGCTCTGTACTCTCTTCCCATCTACATTGAAAGGGCACAAGATATAAAAAGGCCTAAACTTTATGCTATCAGACTAACAAAAAACTTCTTAGCATTGCAGTATGTCTCCTCTCCCCCTTGAAACCACCACATTTTATGGAAAAAACATATCATGAGCATTCTTGCACTTTTTTAGGAAAATTGCTTCTCTTATTAGAATATGGGTACAAATAATTTCTTCCTTTTTTGTCACTATCCCAGTGCCATTTTTTATATATGCCAGAATATCTCTGTTAGTTTTCTCACTTAAGAGTGAGGAAAAAATGAGAAAATGAGGTAAAACAATGGAAGAACAGGTTTCAGCATTACTCAGCAGAAGTTCAATGATTGATGTAATGGTGAAGGATTTTTTTTTCCTTTTTTTTATTTTTATGGTTGTAATTTATGAAGTATAGTCAATAATTATAATTGTGTTACAGCTGTCAACACAAATGAGCAAAGTACACTTGGTAGTTAAGAATCCGTTTATGCTGTTTGTTCTGGAACTTGTTCACAATAATTTAATAATTCAATGATGGTCTTACTAGCATGAACTGAATTAGTGGCGGTCTATTCTACTGCATTTCTAAATGAAAAGCTGACTAGAAGGTGTGCCTGTTTCTCTATCCTCCTGCACTCTGAGATGCTATCTACAATACTCTTTCATATAGCAAAATACAGATGAACCTAGAAGACACAGTAAAAATCCCCATTTCAAGAAAAGTGAAAAGTGACTCTGTAATGTGCTTAAATCAAAGTGTCCTTTATTTAATTAGTCATCCTCTAACATGGCTATTCGCTAATAGCTCTAATGGCTATTCTAGCTGGGTCTGTGAGACCTCATCTTGGGTAGCCAGGAAAGTCATCAGTTGATCTCCTGGTCTGACAATGAGCAGAAGTTGGGACCTTCTGTATTCCAGAACCCTTTCAACCCTGGAAGGGCCATGTGGCTCCAGAGAGCGCGCCTGCCTCCTCTACCCAGCTTCTCATGCTCAGAAACAGCTTCTGAGGGCTGTGCTGTTGGTACATGTACATGTGGGGTATGTGGATGCCCCTGGTGTGATCCCTGTGGTGCTTCTTGGTTTTGGTGAGCAGAAGCAAGAAGAGGCATTAGAGGAGAGAAAGAGAAGGTGTTGGAAAAATGGCCAAGGCAACTGCACAGATGTGGAGTGCTCCCAAAGGGAGATCTAGATGAGAAGAACAGAAGGATAATTTGATAAGGAAAGAAGGTAGGAAATGACTACAGGGGCAAATAATAAGGTAAAATACTGTATAAGAGTAAAGAAAGGAGACTGTGTTTGAAACCTGAGAAAAGGCTGAAACGGATGGACAGCTCATTAAAGGATGAAAATATGTCTTTAAAATCAGTGAGTATGGGTGAGGAAATTTTAATGGGCGTGTTTGAAGTGGATTTCAGCTTGAAACCTTGTTAAACTTAACTTCTGATTTACTGGTTTGCTCTTCAGAGCCAAAGCAGAATATTTGTGTGGATTCCTGGATGCTGTTGACTGAAATCAAGGCCAATCCTCATGATTAGATAAATTATACATCCTTAAAAACACACAAGCTGTTGAAGAATTAAGGCTTCGGTAGCAGAAACATGGAAAACAGAAGAAAGCAAGACACAAAACCAGGCAAAGCAGGAGAGGAGCCTACCTGCAGGAAGTGATGGGAGTTAGAGGAAACTATAATGAGGAGCATTTTCCCATCCTGTTGTTAGCATGGGTATTTTTTGTAAAGAGGCAATGGCAGGAAGCCATGGTTTTAGTCCACTGTGCTGAGACAATGCCAGGAGACTGATGGTTCACCCGACTGCCTCTTCCTAATCTCACAAGTGATGAGCAGCCAAGTATTTTTCTGAGCTGGTGTTCTGAAGTTTTGGGGATCTTACACATTGATATGGTTAACTCTGTTGAAACCATGTTTCCATTTGTTATTTATGATGTAGGAATTTCTTGAAGGGCAACCATGAAACTTCTTCCAGGCTATCTGAAAGCTAGACCACAGCTGAGTAGCAGGTTTTTTTCCTCAGTCATTAGATAATAATATAAAGGTTTGAAAACTGCTTTACCCTTTCCCTGTCTCCATTAATGGCCAGTTTCACAAATGATCTTAGCTCTGGGTCTTTGTGGCAAGTAATTGGTCTGATCTGTCTCACATGCTGTGGAGGTGAGCGAAACCAGTGCCAATACCATGTAACATGAAAGTGTTCTAGTATCTGCGTTCCTCTTCTCTCTCTGTACTTTGGAGAGTAATGGAACCTGCTGCAGTGGAGGAAACATCCCCTGGAGGAAAATACCTGAAAAAATTACTTAGTACTTACACATATTTCACCTCGTTTCTGTAATTTTTTATTCTAGAAAGTATGTAAACATATATGACATGTAACTGTAGAAGAAAGAGACTGATTTACATAAATATCTAGTGCAGGTGTCAAAGATCTCTGAAACAGGCTGTCCATGGTGGCCTGTTTCTGAGAGGCTTGGGGTTTCCATTTGAGCCTGTTGAAGATGGCAACTTTTTACAAGGGATTGAGGTGAGAGAGATTGTTTCTCTGGACAAAGAAAGAACCAGGGACAGCTCTTCTTGTTTGCTAGAGCCTCTCCAAAAACTTGACACATTTTAATTAAAAACAAAACAAAACTTCTTGGAGAATATCCATGGCAAACGTAAAGGTGATGAGGGCAAGGACAGTTCCTATTAAGATGGCATTTTGTGGGCTTAGATTTAGGTTGAAGTTTAGGTTGCTTATGACCTTCATGTCAGAGCAAAGGTATGTATAAATATTGGTGAAATATTGTAAGGATAGTCTGAGGGACATGGTCTCCATTGTAGTGCAGGATAGTGCCCATCAGCTGAGCCCAGAAGAATAAGGATTTGACAGATGAATCCAACTGACAGGATGAAATGTTAGAACTGAAGCTCAGATTAGTGAAGGACATTTCAACCTGATTATCAGGAAGGAAATTCTCACCACTCCTTTTAACTGATCACAAAATATTTAGTATGTGCCTGTGCTTTTAGAGACTGAAGTACATATGAGTTATTTTTGTGTTGGGGAAACATGATGTTTTAAAGAGACACGTAGATGATCTGCATAGATTCTATAGAATATAACCTGGTTAATTCTGATACACACACACACACATCCAGATGGACACAGATACACATACATCTGCATTGCTTTGCAAGTCTGGTTGGGAGGGTTTTTTGCATTTTACAATAGCATACTAAAATAAAATAGATGTCTTTAAAAAGTGTTGCTCTATTTGGAGATGTTAGATTATATCATGCCTAGCTAGTTTTCTGGGACATAGATGAAGGTATCTGCCATCTCTATTTTGCTGTTGCTGTGAGAAACATAATGCGGTATCTACTTCTTTTAGTCAGGACTTTGATTTAATTTGCTGCTTTCACAATTTATTACATGGCTGTGTAACTTGGATGTGCTGCTGTATTTCCAACTAATATACCTTCTGAAATAATAGGATCCTCTCTCACTGTACAGCCTTATATTTGAGAGTGACAATTACTTAATAATTTTATAATTTCTTTTGATTGCTGTGTGATAGTAACTTCTCACTTGCACAGTGACTCTGCTGGGCAAGGAACTGCATTTTGGTAAACTCTGTACAGTGCAAACAAAAAAGGTGCTTGGTCAGCTAAACTGTTAAGGAGCTGGATTGTTCTAATAGATCAGATTTACATAATTAATGTAATAAGTACCCTTAAAGGTACAAAAAGAGGTAAGATATGTGTTATGCTACTTTACTTGAAATCTATATGTATTACTAACAGACTGTTTCAAACTTGTACCTAATAAAACTGAGAATCCCTGCAAAAATCTGAAATCTCAGTTCTAAAAGCCACCTGTCCTCAGTAAACCTGAAACAGAAATACTTACTGATTATGTAAGTAGTTATTTTTGTAGATTCCCTAACTTTCTCTCAGAGACATGGATACAGATGACACGGATAAAATATTGCACTTTTCTCCTAATCCACATTGTAATTTTGCTATTAACATGGTTCATTATGAGTTTACTGTCATTGTTGAATTGAATGGGGTTAGCTGACTCATAAGCCACCGAGTGATTGTGGAGCTTGTATTTCTAGCTCAAACTCTGCTGTTACTTCTATGAGCACAGCGCTAACCTATTAAAATGAACTTACTAACTCCTTAAAAATGAAGTAATAGTGTCATATAGGGACTTGGTTTCTGAAATTATCCCTTGCTGTTTGCTTCAGGCAGAAACTTCATTTCACACCTAACCTTTTTTAACTCTCCTAAGCAATATTTTTTTGTCGCTTTTCATTTCCCCTTAATTATTCTTTAAAAGAATTGGGGCTTTGTTTTATGAAAATATTAAGAGGTCAAAGTTTCAGATATATTATTTTCTTACTGTCTAGCTCTTCTCATATTCCAAACCAGTTGCTGTGTAATTCTGAAATACAAATGGCTTTTAGCCACGTAACTGAGGTAATGGGAAGACATGATGGGCAGGCTTTTTCTGATTTAAATCACAGACTGGTTTGAGTTGGAATGAACCTTAAAGATCATCCAGTTCCAAGCCCTGCTCTCACCGTGGGCAGGGACACCTTCCACCAGACCAGGTTGCTCAGAAGTTGAGTCTTTATCCATTTGCACTTTTGTTCATATATTTGTCTGGGAGGCAGTTTGCCATCCCTAAAGCAAAAGCAGAGCACAGCAGCATCAGCCAGCTGTCTCCCAAGGGCTGGCCTGGGCAGGGAAGGTGATAGCCCTGCAGAAGAGGCTCCATCATACCCTGTGGTGCTGGGACTGAACTGGGGCAGGGCGGGGAGGTAAGCAGAGCTCATTCCTTTATGTTAGAGTTTTGCATATGACTGTTCATTTAATATGTTGATGTTTAGGGAGCATTGCAGAGGAAGTTATCTATTGGTAGTTAGGACTCAGTTCCTGTCTAAATTCCTGTGTAATACTTGGTTATTTTAAAGAAGTGGAAGAAAATCAGTATTTAGACAACTGACTTCTACAATGCTTAAATCCTGAATCTTGCTTATGAATCTCTCATCTCCTGTGGCAGTGATTCTTCTGTGACGAGCAAAATTTCATTTAATGTGTTTAACCCTCATTTTCCTTTTCACGGAAGAACAGTTGCAATACAGAGCTTATAATTTCTTCAGTGCTCACATCCTAGGTGTGAGTTAGGGTTTATCATATTATTTTGAGTAAGGAGTAGGTTCCAAAAAGTGATTAGAAGGCAAACACTTAACTGGATAATGAACAGAGAAAGCAATAATTTGCAACTGTCAAAATGTTTTTGATGTAGAAGCCTGTATCTATCACAACTTTATTTTTCCACAGGAAGGCAAACTAAGGATGTTAAATTCAGAACTCAAAGAGAATAACTTTGTGGATAATATTTAGCTATAAAATAAAAATAATATCTTTAAATTAAAAATACTGTAGTAAATATCAATGTTTCATAATATATTTTCATGAAGTATTTCTAGAGATGGTATTTTTATGAAATACCTTTGTGATAGTCTTTTACGGTGACTAGGTCATGTTATGTTTGACACCGAATATTTTTAGAGACATACTTCTATTAATTTGTTTAGTGATTTGTTCTATTTTAGACTGTATCACAAAAGGAGTTAAAAAAACACTTTCCTAAAAATGTTAAAAATAGCTTTCTTTTTTAGTTGAGTATTTTCTGAGCTCACAGGTATGTCAGTGAAGGATGAGTGGTGATCTATCTTTGTTGCAAGCTGCATTAAAACTCTAGGAGTTTTCAGAGCCTTTCCTTCTTATTTTTTTAAAAAATGGCTTCAGAGATGACTTATCACTACAGCAGAGACAATTTCACTGGTGCCATGTGAAAGTGTGTGATGGTGTTTGGCGTACCAGAGTAACCCACATGCTGATGTGAAGAAGCAACTGAAAAATTGCAAAGGCTGTCTCATCTTTACAGGAAGTGAAGAGTGATTTTTGTCTGCTGAAATAACTGATGGAAAGATAATTTTTTAACTCACAAAGCAGTGTTTTGGATTTTTTTCCCCTAATACCTATTACCTTTCCTTAGTGATGGGGGATTTCTTTTAAACCAAATTAAAAATCATTACAGAGCATTTAACTTGTAATGGCAGTATACTCTCTTTGCATACAAAGGAGGTTTCAATTGTTGTAGAATTTATTCAGATAAATGGGGTATGACTTTTATGGTGTTATCAAATGAACTTCAAGTGATATCTAATCAAATTTTGGGTTATTTTAGTGTGACAGATTTTTTTTTTTCTTTGCAGGGGCTTGGGGATGGAAAGGGGGTTAGGCACTGCTAAAGCTCTAGGGGTTTTAACATAATGGATTTTTCCAAATCTGAGTATATCTTGATTATTATCGAGTCAATCTTGTATATCATTCATTAACTTTTCAAGGGCCAGGAGCTTGAAACTTGTAACAAAGATATTGTTATATATATATATATTTAAATTCCAGACCTTTGGGACCAGGGACCTGTGGTGAAGATTGGGTTAGCACAGTGTATTTAAAAAGATGATGCTCAGGCCACTGCACCTCTAGGGGATTTGTTTCCTTTCTGTAGTGGCTTGGTGGTGGTGGTAGCTTTCCTTACACCCATCTTTTCCCCATTCTTTTGTTTTTGCAGGCAGTAAGGTGTTTTTTTTCCAGTAAAACAAGGGGGAAAGGATAGAGAAGTAAAGTTAAATATGTTCAGTGATACAGAAATTCTGAAAAGGTTTGGGGACAAATGTCAGACCAGGAACCAGGCTTTGCTTTCAGTAAAAAGTTGTTCTCACGCATGTAGAAGACTTGTTTCCTCTAGCAGTTTGTGCCCTTCTCTTTTCTCTTCAGCTGGAAATGGGGTGCATGAAATCTTGCTTGACAAGATGGAAGCTCTTGGTGATTCCTGCTGAATTCTCACAATTTGAGTAAATGAATTGCTAATTAAAATGTTATGTAAATAAGTTCTAATGCAATAGAAGACTAAACCGTAGCCCTTAAAGATACAGAACTTACATAGTACTTGATATAGTAATAAAGTACTTGATAAAGTAATAGAGTGTTACTTAGCTATATGATTATTACAAAATAACGGGAACTGACAAGCAAGGTTTCTGGACAACTATTCTGTCCGTATCTAAAAGTATGTTGTTTAAATCACTGCAAGGAGGATAGCAAAATCAGAAATTACTGTGGAATGGAAAACAAAAATAAGAGCCTTGAGATGATGTGGATACCAGGCTGGTATTCTGTAAGAGGAAAGTGGGAAGTGCAAGAGGGATAGCCAGTACATTATAAACTTACGCAAGAGTTGCCCAATGCAGGATTTTTAAATAAACCTGAGAATTAAAGATAGACTGATCTTTTCATTAAGGCAAAACCATTTGGAATTCACAATTCTGTATATTTTTTTGTGAAATCTTACTTTCATTTTGGTAGCTGTAGTGGTGGATTTTGGATTTGACATAGCTTTATGATGAAGCAAATGGGTGAAGTAAGTCCACCTCAAGAAATATGTCTGCCTGTGATATTCTGACATGAAAATACTGTACCTTTGTGGCTTGACTGTGACTTATTTGCTCTGCTCTGCTTTGAAAAGAAGAAGATAAGGTCCAGTCCAATAGTGTCTTCTCTATTTATTTTAGACATTTTTGTAAAATGAATTCCTTCAGTGGTTTAGAGTTACGTTCCTGGAAGCTTCCTGGTGCCTTTGATCATAAATGATGAAAACCTGGATCATCTGAGCTACCAAGGGCATGGTAACAAGTTCGTATTTCAACAGTTTGTTCAACCTTGTATGTAGTAGAGTTCAGTCAGACTCCTCTATTTCTGTCTCAGACAGTTGAGGGTTATATCGACTATATAGATGATGAATGTGGTAACAGGTATATTAATAGGAGTGATTTAATGCTATTTGTTCTATCCAAACCTTTCCTACAACACTGCAGTTATATACTGTTGTTTTTTCTTCATGAAAATTTCAGCCTGTGAGGATATTGTCAAACGGTGGGCAGAATATGATGCTTCCCCTGCCCCTGTATATGTTGGGGAAAAGCAGAAGGTGGAACAGTCTAGATGAAGTATGCTGGGTTAATGCTAGGTTATGGGTGTTATTCTGGTTTTGGTGGTTTTTTTTGTTGTTTTGTTTGGTTGTGGAATTTTGGGGTTTTTGAGTGGGTTTTGTTTTTTTTGTTTGTTTGGGGTTTTTTTTTGGAATTTTCTGCATGCTTAAATTTTGTGGCCATTTTTAGATGATAGTAACCTTTGAAATCAATCATCACAATATGAGGTGCAGATTGGGATGAATTCCATTCTTGCAGTGCTCTGATATACACTGCCTTGAATTCAGTACTGTGTGAACAGATGGTTTTACAACTTACCTTTCTGATGCTCTTAATAGCGCAAAACTATTGGAGCACTAAGGAAAAAAAATATATGTAGCATTTTCCTTCTTTCTATTCCTGAGTTGAGTGAGAGGGAAGAAGTGACAGGGAGAGGTGGTTTTCTCTGTGGAGCAGACTGCAGACTGAGGAGCAACATGGGGACAACCTGGTGCCCATGTGCACAATTCCTCTTGACATTAATGGCCATTATGAATATAAAGTGAGGCTAGTATGCAGTGGTTACACTTGAAGAGCCAAATTATTATTGGTAATTATGATGTGCCTATGTTTCACTGAAGGCTGGATTGCTTCTAATGGGTTTTGTTTTCAATTCCCATGTTTAATGTGAGGTACTTTTGGCTCCTGCGTTCTTGTTTTAAATAGGATTCCTATCTTCTGCTGTCTGTGAAACATGACTCTGGTTTCTCTCCATTGATTTATGCATTTTTTTTTATTTCTCCTGTTCCTTTTTTTCCCCTTTTTTTTTTTTTCCAGGGGTTGAGGTGGGGTGTTGGTTTTTTTTTTTTTTTGTTGCGGTGTTTTTTGTTTCTTTTTCTTGAACTGTCAAATTAAGCATCATATTTTCACTGCTGTGATAAGAGCATGAAATTCAGCAGAAAATAAACCCTCTTGTGTTCCAACTAGTCCTTGGAGATCAGAGGGCCTGGATGTAGCTAGGCTTAATTTCTGGTTTATAACCAATTCAACGCCATAAATCTGGTTGCATTCAGTAAGAACTTTTACAATCACATATTCACAAAGTGCAGGTTATTGTGGCAACAAGTTATAGATTCTTGGTAGATTGCTAGTGATAAATTCCCTTGACCTAAAAAATGCAAGTGTATAGTGCACTGTACAAATGTCTCTGCATATGGTTCGATGCAGTCAGAGGCACAAATCTTACCAAAAAGGCATCCCTATTTTGAAGTTTGGAGAGAGGAGTGACCCTATTGATTTGTGTGTGAAGTAGGTTTGAATTCTCATCCTCAGTACTGGAGGATTTCAAATATCAATTTCATACTGTTTTAGAAAAACCAGAGGTCTGACAGTTGTAAAAAATAATTGCTTTCCTGTTTCTGCCATCATAGATAGTGGGGGTTAGATATTTTCTCATTTTTGTATTGGTTGATACATTTTTTTCATATGTACGTGAGGGATAATGTGAGGTTTAGGTTACCTTTGGTCAAACGGAGGTATATCACTTAAGGTTGAAACAAAGGTAGCATAGAACTAATTCAGGTTACTCAAGCCACATCCAACCTGGCCTTGAACACTTCCAGGGATAGGGCATCCACTGCTTCTCTGGAGAGCTCCAATTCCTCACCACCCTCATAGGGAAGAATTTCTTCCTAACATCTACTCTAAATGTATTCTTTCTCAGTTTAAAGCCATTCCCCCTTCTCCTCATCCCCTGACATGCCCTTGTCAAATGTTCCCCTCCAGCTCTGTTGTTGCCCTTCTTTAGGTACTGGGAAGCTGCTATAAGGTCCCACAGGAGCTTTTCCTTCTCCAGACTGAACAGCCCCAACTCTTGCAGCCTTTCTTCATAGGCGATGTGTTCCAGCATCGCTGTTCATTTATGGCAACAAAATTTCTCAGGACACTCAGGAAAACCCAATCAAGCTTTTACTCCCTGTTAGATGGCAGGCCTTACTTGGACTCTTTTTACCTTTCTGTTCCTCTCTGAGTTTCTGTATTTAGCAATCCAGCCTGAGATACCCTCTGGGATGCTTCCCACCCTGCCTCCTAATGATGTGGATGGTGAAACTGCATGACAGGTGATGTTTGGATGCTAGCTTGCTCATGGCAAGGAGTGTGAGCAGCCAAGCTTAAAACATCTGCCATTAAAAAAAAAAAAAACAAACAACAAAAAACCCCAAAAAACAAACCAAAACAACAAAAATCCCAACAAAAATCAAATTCCCTGAATGTTTTGTCCGGAAAAAACATGTAGCTAGTAAATCTGCTGAAGAAAAGTGAAACAATTTAAAAAAGGTGGTTTTGGTCAGTATTTCCAAGAGACACAGCTGTAATATGCTAATTATTGTGAAAATGAAATTTGTTGGGAATGCTGTTGGTGCATCTAATCGATGTGTATTTTTCAACTTGTGAAATGAAGCTTTCAAAGAAGAAAATAACCAGTACACTTAATCAGAAGGAGAAAAAGAATATGAAATTAATTGCATGTCCCAGAGAGCCTTCATAAAGGATATCCTTCCTCTTTTCCCAAGTAAGAGAAGTAGGATATGTTAATTTTAAACAGAAGAGGCATTTTAACACTTTGTGTGACTTGTTCAACTTCACTGCACATGTCCTGACAAATCAAGTGAAGAGCCATGTTGTGAGTTAAACTGAAAACCTCATCTCAAGGTCAGTTGTATGAATAAACACAGAGTAATTTTCTCCCCTAGACACATCAGAGGAACTCCACTGAGTTCATGTCCTTGATTTCCACTTTTTCAAAATGCTTAATTTAAAATTAAGTGAGATTTAGCTCAGGCAACTCTAGCTTTGTCTAGTCATCACTAGTTTATCAAGCATGGCCTTTACTTTCCAAAAGATTTTTATTACAGCTTGAATAAATAATTTCAAGATATGTCATTATTTTCTTTACTACCTCAAGACTGAGATGTTTCTAGTGGTCTTCAGGCAACTCTGCTTAATTTACTCAATGCACATTAGGATATTGAAAAAGTGATCTCTATACATATAAAGAGATACATTCTCAAGGCTAGGAATAGCTGGCACAGCAGTTGGTTTATGCTGATGTCTTATTTTGGCAATCACCAGCTTTCTGACAACATTTAGTATTTGCAGCTGCCCTTAATAGGGCATTGGTTTTTATGCCTGCAGTAAAGATTTCCTTTCTTTAGCTACAGTAGAAGGAGAAAAATATTACATTGCATTTATTCATTCTTTCGGTTATTTCTTGCTTGTGTTAAAAGATGTGCACATAGTTCAGGACGGAAGGGTATTGGGAACAGAAATGACTGGGAAAGAATAGATACTGCAACTTGGGAAAGAGCATCCAGATTTGGTCCAGGGGGCAGGGGGAGATAATTATGGCAGGAAGAGAGAGGTGCGAGACGGTGGAAGTATGTTGGATTAGGAGCTCCTTTGGGCCAAGGAGAAGCAGAAGGTTGCATGCATCTGCTCGTGGTGCATACAATCTGGCTTTTACCCATGTATCTTAAAGGTCTTTTTTGACAGAGAATTGGATTCACTTTCAAAATGCTAACTTGGAAAACAACCCACCCTGTTTTATTTTATTCCTTCTGAAAAGTGGTTTGGAACTCTGAGTTTCTTCTAGGTACACTGTTGGCACAATGTGAATACTGAATCTTTGAATCTGCAGTGCAGACCTCTTACAGCAGAGAGAATAGAATCAATTTTGATCATCTTGGGAACCAAAGCATTAGAAAGAAGCTTGCTACTTTGCTTCTTTGTATTAAAACTGTTTGGTAGGCAATGGCACAATAACAGAGACTAGAAGCCGAGTCTGAGCAACAGATGTGAGAGGGGACTGCTATCTGTAGATTTGAGATAAAACAGCAGAAAAAGAATTACCTTGAATGATCAGCCCGAGTCTGTTAATTTATTGGCTTGGCAGCAGTTGCATGGAGCTGCCACATGGGTGGGATAAAATTGCTTCAGTTTACAGGGAAGTGCAGGACATCTTTGTTGTAAATTAAAGGCAGAGGGGAACTTAGAATAGAAACATGATTAAAACGCCCTTAAAAGGAGGCAGAAGCATAGATTTTCTGCTTTGCTTCTGAAAGAAAGATTAAGTGTGAGCTAGTTGGAGTGATGACAGTTAATTAAAATTGAGCATTCATGAGGAGCAAAAGTATGATTTTATTGGCTTTTTTCTCTATAGATTTTCAGGTAGGAGCATATGTACAGTTATTGAAGCCTTCTTGTGAAGCTTTCTAGTATTTGGATTCAAATTAGTGCTGGTTAATGACACTCAAGAGGAAAAGATATACGATAATATCACACGGTTACGTAGCAAAGGTGGTACTTGGCTTTTTATCTTTTTGTTTGTTACTTGTTCTCCTAGTTCCTTTAATAATTTATTCACTGAATATTGCAATTGCAGGACTATTGAACAAAATATTGACAGCTACAGAGCTTAACCCTGCTACTGAATCAATCACTGTCAGAAATGAGTATTTGTTGCATAGGCAAATGACCATTTGATATACCAAGTTAACATCTCTTGCCTGATGCCATTGCAAGAATGTCTTAAGGAGATAGCACTACACCTTTCCTAAGGAATAACAGAGCTTGCATACAATATGTCAGTAAGATACTCTTTAAATCTACCCATGCTCACAGTATTAAAACACCAAGCCAG
>VWZD01001871.1:111770-345759 GCA_013396695.1 Sakesphorus luctuosus
TTGGCTGTACATTTGTGATATTGCAGAGTTAATAGAGTTAGTGATGAACATTTTATGGGAAAAAATATATTTCAGAAATCATGCTTGACTAGTCTAAATTCATTGTAAATAACTGAGCAGGAGGTGAATGCCAGTTCATTCATCTCACATGTTCTGACATCATGAGTCAAAGGATACTTCCTCCACATACCTCAAGTTCCTCTGTCCCAAGTCTCCTAGCTGCACTAAATATTGAAAAACAGTGTATTATTCAATTGCTTATTTAATGAAAAAAACCACCTTCTTGTTCAAGCAAAATTTGGTTCATCATGAAGTTGGCTTCAGCCAGGATCCTCCAGGGTGGAAACAAATAGGTCACTCTTCCAGTGCCTTGGACATAAGGGACTCTCATCCATTTCTTCAGTTTGTACTCTTGTTGAGGTAACTATTGATATCAAGCTCCTATCTTGTTTTGCTCGCCTGCAAGTGATTGGAATTTTGTTTCCGGTTATGTGAATTTCAGGTCCTGACCATTTTATTGGCTGTACTTTTGCTTCAAGGATAACATCAAGATTGGATCGTCCTGTTGCTACTATTGAAAGTGTAATTAATATAAGGCTAGTGCTTTGACAGGGAGAAAAAATCCCTAAACCAGATGCTGATGTTAATTGGACACTGAATTGCTTGAAATCATTCATTAACCTGTAGGTACAGTATTCCCAATCAGCTGCAGTTTCATTTCAGGCAGAAAGTGATGATGATCTTTTTTTTTTTTTTTTTAATTAAGGTGATATAATAAATTAACCTGTCAATACATGGCATTAACTTCTTCAGCAGGGAAGTTACAAGTGGATGGTTTTGTAGCACTGTTCTTTAGCCAAAAGATAAACATTGTATCCAGTGGCAAGTTGCTAAATACTAATGAATACTTTATTTAATGAATTTTGTCTTCCTCTGTTCACGATATGATGGGCAGAGCACCAGCCCTCACCAAATGTTCTGTTCTTCAAAACTGCTCCGATTTTTGGGCTTTACATTCCTACAGAGGATGCTGACTCCTTTGCTCTATTCTGGACTACATAAGTATATTATCTGTTAACTTCCCTGGTCTGACTAAGAATCATTTTATATTCTAGGTTTTGGTGGGAATCATATTATTAATTAGTTTTTAAATTCAGTTTCTGGGGAAGCTTAGCCTGTGTGTTCTGCTGGAAACCTGATTGTGGAAATGATCGTGAAAGTGAGTTCAATGTGGCTCAGGCATCAAAGTGGATTAAAAAAGTAGTGAACTGCACAAATATGTTTTACTATATGTGGTCATATTCATGTTTTTTATTCTCTTTTAAAAGATTAATCAGACTTTTGAAAGATAAGTAAACTGTTTCCAAAAAGATTACAGAAACAAAATTGGCTTACAGTGGACATCTAGTGTAAAATAATAGGTAATAAAATTATTTCCAAGATTTGTAAATGCTTGTAAATCTAGCTGTTTCTTACTGAACTGTTGATGCTGAAGCATCTCTCTTTAGAAGATGCTCTACATGTATAGTATCTTCTTACTAGATTTAAAGACAAAACAAACACTGTGGCATGTTCTGGTGTACTCTGCTGCAGTGAAAATGAAGTCCAGTGTCCCTGGACGTGGGACTGTATTGGGATGAGACTTATGCAGAAAACGTTACTGGATATGAAGAGGTAATCCTGAGGTGTATATGGAGTTGGTGAACATCATCGCTGTTCCTGGTCATGGGCAGCTGCTCCTGGTTTACCCTGTGCCCTGTATAATCTGATTCACAGAAAGACACTTGACATTTTAAGATTATTTTTAGCGTATTTTTCTTTGTCACCTCCTGACATCTGTACACTATTTAAAATAGCACTGCTATTCACCACTACCTTATCTGCTTCTTCAAGACTACTAAATTTGCTTCTGTTGGAAGAGATGACATTGTTGGGTCTTTTTATTCTTTTTTCTCATTCCCTCTTAGACATTTTGGAGGTTGTTACTGAGATCTGGGGAGATCTTTTTCCCTTTCTAAATGTGAGAGAGGGAGGCACGTGCAGGAGCTCACATGCAGACTTGGGCAGAGGCAGGAGAAAGAGAGCTTTGGTATTCACTGCTGGAGCTCTGCTGGGAACACTCGTGGGACCGAGGTCAAAATATTTCAAATGGAAATGTAGTTTGCTTAGTCCCTGAACTCAAATCGTTTGGATTACCTAGTCTGTCGCAGGGAATAGCTTTTACCCAGTCTTTAAAATCAATTGGTGGATTATGTTTATGGCACAATGGCCTTTACTGAAAGTCTCTGTCCTGCAGGGAAACCAGGACCCAGCTCCTGACTGTACATGCTTTGAGCAGAAGTCAATTATTAGATAGCTGCCTTTTTTCCTGCTATTTCCATGACGTTAAATGTGGTGTTACCCACAGGCATATTGGGATGATGAAGTGGAACTTTTTTAATTACTATTTTTGATTGATTTGAGAGGGCATGGGAGCTGTGAGAATCTATTAGTGAAAATTAAAAATAAAAACCAACAAAAAACAAACCAACAAAAACCAAACAACGAAACCCCCAACCCCAAGCCACAAGACCCTGAACAGTGTGATTCAGTTGCATTTATTCTGCCTTTGCAAAACATAATAATTACTTTTAATTCTTATTTCCTGTCTGAACTAATTGCATTTTGTACTCAAATGTGTGCTCTTCTGAATAATTCTCTTCTTAATGAACTTCCTGCTTAACTGCATTTTTAATTCAATACCCTTCATAGTAACATAAATGTTTGTATTTTTCTCCCATTCCCTAATTTTGGGTATATTCCTCTGCAGTCCATACCTTTCAGTAGCTCTTTGAGCCCCGACTTTGTTTTGCCTGAGCTTGTTATAGGTACCAAAGGCTGCTGATTTTCTGTTATTTGGCAGTTTCACCTATTTTAAGGAAGACTGGGGAAGTTCTGTTACTGTACAACACTGTAGCACTGAGGGCAGGAGAACTGATATTGCTCAGGGACTTGAAAGGATCAATAGCCTTGAGGAAAATGTGGAGAAAAACGTAGATTAAATAAAAGAAATATTTATCTTTTTTACATCTCTAGCAGTGCTGTGACTCACTAGGAGACAATAAAAGAAGTTGATTTTCCTTCAGTCTCTAGCAGAGACTGTGAATGCACTTTTCTTAGGTTGTTGAATGAGAAGTAGAAAATTAAAGGTTGGCCATTGTGGGGTTTCATCCTAACAGGAGGAAGGTTCTCTCAGCTCAAATAGCCAGAGAACATGGTCTCTTCTCAGGGAAGTCTGGGGTAAATATTTCTCTAGATTTTGTGCTTAAAAGAGAGCAAACTTGGTTGCCTGGTGTTGAAGTAGTCTATGAAACATGGAGTATTTCAGAATTCATTCCACTTGAGAAAGTGTTCTTCCTCTCTGGAGAGAAGATATTTTTACTAATTTAAATTAGCATCAGAAAAGGAAAGGACTTCATGCTTGGTTTTGGCAGTTGCAAATATGAGTGCAAAACTATTTTCTTAGCAGCAGGGGTGGGTTTGCATGCTATGGAGAGGTAACTGTGTGCTGGTCTACTATTATCTCTTTTCTCACTGGCCTTTTGCTAATCACCATCCAACTGTAGGAGTTTCCATATCTTCTGATTTTACTTTTCAGGTGTTCAGTTTCTCTCCAGATCTTAATCTTGAAACTCAAAAAAATTTAGCAGGAGAACTTGAGTATACTTTGAACTGTCTATGCCTGAATGAAGATCTGTGGCTTTGGTGGATGGATGCTTCTTGGGCATTGGTGATTGCTTTAGCTGCCAGCCCGGAGTTGCTAAATGAATGGAAATTCTCTGACTGAGCGACAGTGCCAACAGACAAGAGCCTATTCTGAGCTTGCTCATTATGCCAGACAACAAAAATGTTGTGAAGCTGCGTAACACTTGCATTGTGATTAGATGCATCACTTATTCATGTTCTGCAAAATAAACACATTTACATAGCGACCATGACAAGCATTTTAAGAAGTAATGGTCTTTAAGCGTCAGCAAAGATATAATTAAGATGAATATTGAAAAGAGCTTCACAGCTGTGAGCATAGTTAACCAATGAAATGGGTTCTCAAAAAAGCTGGTAATGTTCCACATCAGCTTTCAGTCCCACATTTTTGGGTCCAAGAATAATGCAATTAAAACCCTATTGAAGGTGAGGGAGACCAGCCTTCTGTTTCTTGAAGGGGACAGTAACCATCCATTAACCGTCATTCTCTGAAGCCTTTTGGGGACCTGCTGCATTGTAACCCTGCTGTGGCCAGGCCTAGGGTGGGTTAATTCATAAGATAAGGCACTTTTATGTCATTTCCAGGAAGAAGGATTTTTAATAGGGAGTTGGTGTGTTCAGCATTGAGACAGTGTGCAGTGGCACAACAGTCATGGTACAAATCCTTAGGCTCTTCCTTAGTAAGAGGAAATGTAATTTTCCACAAGAAATTTTATGCTACTGTGTTTCACCTATGAATGCCTTGGAGTTCAGAGCATTAACTGTGAGCTTAGAATCATAGAATAGTAGAATATATTGAGTTGGAAGTGACCCATCAGGATCATTGAGTCCAACTTGTAACCCTGTGCTGGGCATGCCAAAAATCCTACTATAAGCCTGAGAACATCTCCTAATGCTTCTTGAACTCTTTCAGGCTTCATTTTGTGACTACTTTGGGAAGCCTGTTCTAGTGTCCAGCTACCCTCTGGATGAAAAAACTTTTCCTGGTATCAACCTAAACCTCCCTCAACATAGCTTCAGGCCATTTCCTCAAGTCCTGTCACTGGTCACGAGAGTAAAGAGGTCAGTGCTGCCCCTCCACTTCCCTTAATGAAAATGTTGTAACTGCAGTGAGGTCTCCCCTCAGTCTCCTCTTCTCCAGGCTGAACAAACCAAGTGACCTCAGCTGCTCCTCATATAGCTTCCCCTGTAGACCCTTAACCATCCTCGTGGCCCTCCTTTGGACACTCTCTCTTAGTTTAATGTCTTTTTTATATCATGGTGCCCAAAACTGCCCACAATATTCAAGGTGAGGCTACCCCATTGCAGAACAGAGCAGGACAATCCCCTCCCTTGACTGGCTGGTGATTTTTTTCCTGATGCCCCACAGGATATGGTTGGCCCTCCTGGCTGTCAGGGCACTGCTGACTCATATTCAACTTGCCATCGACCAGGACCCCCAGGTCCCTTTCCAGAGCACTGCTTTACAGGCTCTTGTTCCCCAGTGTATACACACGATGAGGGTTGCCCCATCTCAGGTGCAGAATCTGGCACTTCCATTGTTAAATTTCGTATGGTTTGCAATTGCCCATCTCGCTAATTTTTCAAGATCTCTCTACAGGGCCTCTCTGCCTTTGAAGAGTCAGTAGCAACTCCCAATTTAGTATCCTTGGCAAATGTACTTAGTATCTCTTAGAATCCTTTGTCCAAGTCGTTAATAAAGGCTGTTTCAGCCATAGTTACATACCTTAATTGCTCTATCTTCTGGTCTTACAGATGAGGGTCTTGTGGCATTAAATTGATCAGACTCTGAGGTTTCACTTTCTGTATAGTGGTTAAGCTGACAAAGCAAGCTGTGGACAGGCTACTGTCATCTGAACTGGTCTGCCAATTTGGGGTTATTGGAAAGGGACAGGAGACATCCAACAGACATCCAGTTGTGCTCGCTTTGGCAGCAAACATGTAGCTACAATTGGGACGACATAGATAAAATTGGTATGGCCCCTGTGTGAGAATGATACACAAGTTCATGAAATATTCCATATTTTAGGGAAGAGGTCATGGCACCACACCTGTGGGAGTTCAGGGGGTTTTTAGACAACACTGTAAATTATATGGTTTAGTATTAGGTAGTCATGCAAGGCACAGGGAGTTGTACTTTATCATTATGGGTCCCTTCCAACTTGAGCTATTCTATGAATCTGATACTTAGGGACAGCAGGAAAAGGGTGAGAGAAAACAGTCATGTTGTCAGAGTGAAGTATAAGGAAACTACAGAGATGGAAAAGAAGAAATCACATGGCATAGGGAGGGTTTGGAACGGCTAGTGGAAGAAGTGGAGAAAGTTGTTAAATAAGAAAGAAATTAAAGGTGAAAAGAAATGCAAATAAGTGAAAATCAGAGAACCAGATTGGAAAGGAGGAAGAACACAATGATTTGAGTGTCATCCACTTTATTAAAAAATATCAATAAAATAACAGTGATGAGTGTCTGTCTGTAACAGCTGTGCAAACATGCAAAGCTCACTATTGATTAGATTTCCAGTATGTCTGTTGGCAGATGGATTCACTTGGAGTGCTTTGTGTAAGCCATAGGCTTAATTGTGTCTTATTTACTGGCCCTTCCTTTTCAAAGATAGCTAGGGTACAGTGGTCTGGCAAGGTAAGGATGTTGGACTTGGAAATCCTCTCTCCCATTCTGTATTACTGCTAATGTACAGGTAAGCAGCTAGCCTAGGGTGGTAACAAACCTCTAACACTAGATGCAAGATGGATGTTAAAAAAGTCCCTGTGCATAAATCTCCTCAAGTGTCTTTACACCTCTGCCACCTCCTCTGTCTTCTCAAGTGGGACTTTCATAAAAAATTTTGTTTATGAAATTTTGGCTGTTATTTTGGTATTTCAGACTCTGAAGCCTCACATTGTTAAGCTTTTCTGCAGAGAGAAGACCACAAAAACTTGAGTTAGAAATAAAGGTTACATTTTACTATGTGAACTGTGTATACAATTAAAAAAAAAAACCTAAACAGCAACAGCAAACAAACACACACCCTTACAGAACACCTTCCCGCCCATGAAAAATCCTCACCTATAGGAGTTGTTGTGGCTCCACTGCTGGCATCTTTATGAATCAGGAATATAGGAAATATGTCTGTCATACCTTTGGTTGATTTTTATCTGCTTACACCCAACTTTTCTTCTCTATTGGACTCTTACCTTGGGTAAAGTGAAGAAATAGAGTGAATGCATTATTAGGGTGAGGAATGACAGTACTTCCAAAGACATGTAATTTGGGTAGGTATACAGCAGTAGAGTGACTTTCTGACTGGTCCTATTTAGCTCTATATGTTGTCAAGGTTTCTTATGAACCATCAGTACATTTATTCCTGAAGATGAGTTTGTTTTTTGTTCACTGGGTGGCGACTCTAGGCAGTCAGCATCATCTTTTGAGTTTCTACAGACAAGCATGCGGCTACTGCTGTGTTGCGTGGAATCACTGGTTGGTAAAAATAGGGAAATACAATATTATTTACTTAGTTGTTGGTGCATGGGTTGTTATGTGACCCGGAATGAAACTGGGACGTGGCTGGGGCCTTCTGCAGAGAATGAGAACAGCTGTGTGACAGAGAATGAATGTCCTGAAGTGATTTAGTCCCTGTTTTACTTCCATTTGAGAATTAACTGCAGAAAAGAGGACTTAAAGTTTTAACTCAGTGGGTTCAAATGGGGTAAATGGAGCTTGGCATAAGAGAACAGTTCTTGGATTATGCACATGGGTGGTGCTTCCAGTTCTCTGTCTCTGAATAGTGCCTCCTTATTGCACCTCTCTGTTGGTTGTAACTAAAGATAAACCAGGAAAAGAGTAGGTAAAATAGAAAAGTCTTGATCTGAATACAAAACACCTATTACTTTTCCTGGAATTATTCAGGGTCAATTTTTAGCTCAAAATAAAAATGAACAAATCAAATACTGAACTACCAGATAGTTGATGTCCTGTCAACTCTTAGATTTGTCCCTCCTACACATTATATCTATAATGTTAATTATGTTGTCTTGCAGTCTTCAGCATATATAACTGCCATCAGATTGAATGTATATTCTTCAGTCTACCTGCCTTCTATTTCATATGGGGAAGAAAGGAATAATTTTATTGCCTGGTATTTTTTGTTTGTTTGTATGTTTTGTTTTGTCTGGTTTTAATTGTTTTTCTTATTTTGTTTGTGGTTTGGGGGAGCGGGTTGTTTGTTTGTTTTTGTTTTTCTTTCTCCTGGTAATTTGCGGGGACAGGATGTTTGATAAATTGATGCCTTAAACTTTCACCCAAGCTTCACAACAGAAAAACTGCAACCCTCCACTTATCTGAAAAGGCAATAATTACCTTGCAGCAGTCTGTTTTGAATAGGAACAAATGTGAAACTGTCCGATACTGAAAATCATTAATATGAGATTAAATGTTGAATGAGCAAAAATTGAAAAGTTTCTCTGCTACCTAGAAAGCCCTCGATGCTTTGTTTTTCCCCACAGGTGGGCATTTCCTTGAAAGCATGAAGGTACAGTGCACATGGAAACAACTCTGTACAGAAGGAAAATACTTTAATTCTTCATTTCAAGTATGAACTGCAATCAATAAAACAGGGGTGGGAAAAAAGGTACCAAATGAAACTGCTGGAGGACTGGTTCAGCAAACACTTACGCATCTGACCATCAGAGGTGTAACTAATTAACCTAATACAAGCTTTTGCCAACATCAGCATGTATTACTTAAAAACTCAGGATGAAGCCAGGAGGCAGAAAAATTAAATCTTGGTTCATGGAAGAATAGCTGATAGGTTATTACTCTCTCTGAATTTGAAAATACAATATCTATGTCTCTAAATTATAGTGAATATAATTCTTTGGAGAGCATTACTTTGCCATAGCTTAAGTTTCCAAAATTATCTTCTCAAATTTACATTTCTTCTGTAATACAGTTGCTGTGTCTTTGTTTTCCTCTGCACATTGCATTGAGCACTAAACAGAAGGATATGAGATTCTTTGTCTTTATTCCAAAAAAGGTAGAGTGACATCTTTGCACGGTGTCATCTTTTCTCCACTAAAAGTGTCAGTAGATAATGGCATGCCATAACCAATAGTAGATAGAATAGGAAGGCTCTGAAAAAAAATCTCCATAGTATTTTCTTTTTATCATCTTACTCCACTGCTGAATTATTTCAAAACCAAATTTGGTTGGAGTTATGTGTTTTCCTACTCTGTTGAAATTACCAACAGTCTTGCTTGATAAACTTGAAGTATCATCAAGAATTTAAACAGAATCATTTTGTCACGCTGGGGATCCTGTCATTCAAGCACATCAGCCTATAAAGCCCCTGATGACTTTCAAGATAACACAGCATGCCCTGTTGTATTGCAGCTATTAAGAACATTTACTTTCCAGCAGCACAAGAACTTTCTGAAACTCCTGTTCTGCTTTGTGGAGTTACTTTAGGGAGTATCCCTCCTCTAGGGGGCTGAATGATGGGGGTGATCAATCCTGGACAGTGAATGGAGATATGTGGTGTATATCTCCTCCTGCTCCCCGTGGCCTCTGAACAAATAGACACTCCAGAAAATTCCTGAGGTCAATCCTGCAGCATAAGTGGTGTTAAAGAGACAATGTTTTGTTAAGGACGTAGTGACAGAGTGAGAAATACAGTTTTAAGTGAAGTGCATATTAACTATATAGTGAAAATAATAAAAAGAAACAAATAAATGGGAAAAGCAAGGAAGATGTGGAAATCATTAAAATGAGTTATATTTTAAGACTTCATTTTATTGAACTTTTATTATTTTATGAAAGGCAATAGCGAAAGGTATTGCCATAGATAGCACTTTTCTTGAATTCAGTATTTCAGAGATTTTCACTTAGAACAGCAGCTTCTCTGTCCCATTACTTGCAACATGCATTTTTATTATGACTAGGAAACAGAATTTTTAAAGTAATAGCTTTTTACTTCCTTGCTCTCTTGAAATGAATGATCTTTGCAACAGAGGCTTCTTTCCTACTGATGTAGAAGGCGATTAACTCGTGGAGAATGCTCCTGAAATATAAATAATGTATTGACAGGAACTGTAGAACGATGTGGGTGGAGGAGGACTAGAAAAACTGAATGTTTGCCAGGCTCTTTTATTATTTATCAAAGCTGGTTAAATCTAGCTGTCACAGCCCAAGATACCCAAAGATCTTGGTAAAATCCATTCTTTTCATAAGTCATATTTCTTTAACCAAAAATAGCAGTTGCACTTTTAAAGAGTTGCAGGCTCTAGGAATTGGTTATGGTCTTACAGTTTTATGTTTGGTTGGATTTTTCTTGTTGGTTTGTGGGTTTTTTAATGCAGATTTTAACCTGTCATGTTTTGTTGACAAGTTCAGAAATTATATATTTTTGTCCTAAGGAACCCTGATACAATAGATGAAATAATTATTTTTAATTAAAAACTTGTTTGTACTTTAATTGAACTGCCAGATGTTTCTCTGAGGACTACAGAGCTACTTTATAAAATAGGCTGACCTTTAGGCACATTTTGCAAATTCAAGCCCTTAGTGCTTTTGGAAGCCATAATATTTTTTCAACCTGATTACTAATAGCAGAAAGTTAGCTGTATAGAATATTAGCAGAAGATTTTTTTATGTCAGTATTGTATTTTATCACTTGGAGTAGCAGGTTTGATTGTTTTCTGAGTAGCCCCAATGGGGTCATAGAGCACATGTGAGAGATAGTGAGTGTGTGTATACCAAATCTAAATACAAGTGTACAGATAGTGTCTGGCTGTAAAAGAAGTGGCATGGTTGCAGGCATGCTGACACACGCCAGGGAGAAGAAAGAGAGCCCTGTAATAAAATCTCATTGAGGATGCAGAGAGTATGTTTCAGCATTAGGCATTCTCCTCATGTTTCACATAAATGCATCCTCCTCTCATGAGGGGAAGAACAGTGCATTTGCACTGGCTCATTCAAATTGAATGTTGGTAAAAGATGAGTCTTGAGCAAACTGAACACACTGGCATTTTTTAAAGACAGGGGAAAGGTTAAGGTGACTGCTGCTTAAACTGCTGTTTATTGGATATTTATTTGCTGACCGTGTTTATTGAAGGTGGTATTGAAAGGATCACTGGCGAGATTTTGGATGGCCACGTAGAACAGGTCAGAATTCTATTAAACCAATGCTGTTTTTACGATGAAGTTTAGGTGACTTAGTAACTTGTTTTTATATCTGAGGAGAGTTAGATTGTATTTTCCTGGGAGATAAAAGAGGGTGAGATGTGCTTTCTCTGTATTCTTTCCCTTTCTGTCTTTGACAGCACTGCAGCTTTAACTTTGCTTAGAGCTATAGCAAATGAGAAACTTCACTAGATACAGCATTTACTAACCAGAAAATTTATTAAAAATAATTAAACTCCACTATGAATGTTTTGTTTCTATTATTTGTGTTTGCTGTTTCAAAAACAACATAGAGCTCACTGAACCCAAACTTGCTAATTTTCTCCTCAGTGTGCTGAGGGGCTGCATGGGGGAGAGTCAGAGTCACTGTTTTGGGTAAAGCACAGAGTCATCTTGCAGTGCCTTAGGCATGTTTTAAAAGCATCACTAGTTAATTATAGAAAGAAAAGGTAAGGCTATATGTGCACACTAGATCTGATCTTGCATTGCTGTCACAGTGAAGAGATTTATAAGAACCAAGGAATTTTTATGTTTTTCTAGTTTTCCTCTGTTTAACTCTCCTGCCTTGCAATAGGTGCACACATGATCGCCACCTATGTGTGTGTGTATATATATATGTATATATATATGTATATATCTAATATCAGAAATAAATTCCTTCACTGTATCATTAGAGCATCTCTTTAATGGTGTCTGAAACATTAAGAGAAAACTTGTGTTACAAATGTACCTGCAGTGGGTTTTCTCTTCTTCTTTGCATGCACATGCTTTCTCCTTTTTTTTATTTTCTTTTTTTTATTTGAAGGCCCCTTTTCTGGACTTTCATGCTCACTAATTACTTTTATTATTTAATTTATTTTTTTCCCCCTGTCTTTCCCAGAGAGAGGGTTGAATGTCTTGTATGATAACTGCTGCAATGAAAGTTTGTGTTCCTGGATGTGAAATCTTGCTTATATAGGGAAAGTGGTCTTCAATATTTGCTCAAGGGAGCTGTTGCTCTGAGAAAATATTCAAAATAGCAGTGTTTTGCTTTAAAAATGGGTTTGTATGTATGTTATTTATTTGTATAAATATATGCTACAGGTGTCTAGCACTTGAATTGTCTATGCAAAACATAGTGGTTGTGTTAGTGGCAGTGTCTTCAGATGGCTTAGACATTCTTCTATGGACATTGTAGATTAGAGGTTCTTAGAGGAATAAAATGAGCTCACATGCAGCTAATCTTGAGGTTGACTGGCTCAGTTTGGATGATTGTCTGTAGAGAAGCTGTAAACAGTGACATGTTCTGTACATGGTTCCTTGGACAATGTAATTGCATTAGTGGTGTCAGGTGAATAGCAGAAACCAGGTGGTCCTGCTGTCATTACTGGTAACAAATAAAGCATTGGTCAATAAGCTTATGAAGCATATTTACCTATTCAGTGCTGGAATGTAGTTTTCTTTCTTCTCCTTCGATTATTTTGCACACACCCCTCCCGCCCCCCCAGGCCCCTCCAGTGTTAGGGAAAAGAGTCTTGCACTGGGCTCTGTGTGTGTATTATGTACTGGATCGGCTGCGGTGACACTAGAAATTAGAGTAGGTCTTGAATCGTAAGATGACAAAACGTGCTCCCGAGCTAGGTAAATGCATTCTGTGAGTTTCCCCAGTATCTGTTAAACAAGTTTCCAGAAGGCTTGGTTTGACTGTATGCTTACATGCAAGTATTATGTGAGCAGCATATGGCTTATTCAGTTCCACAAACATTTATTTGAATACTGTCCCCTACCACCTCTGTTGCAGCAGCTAATTTTGGGTGATGTGATGTTCAGTTTTGAGTAAAAGAGACTGCTATGGAAAAAGGCATGACATGAAGCCTACACAGTTACTATGGTCCAAGGGATTGCTGTTGGCCCCATAGTTGTCAGATGCTCTGGATTTGGCTGTATGTGCTGCTTGGTACAGTGGAGAACAACAGACAATTCTGTCATTGTGCCAGTGTTTGTGGGGCGGGGGAAAGGTGATGCATGTTGAGATTTGCATCACTACCTTTACTGATTAAAAGGCTGAAAGACATTAACCTTTCCTGGGCTGGACAGATATATTGGGTTTGTGTGGCCAGGTCTTGGTAGCAGGGGGGCTTCTGTGAGAAGCTGCCAGAAGCTTCCCCCATGTCCAGCAGAGCCATTGCCAGCTGGCTCCAGGACAGACCTGCTGCTGGCCAAGAGCAAGCCACTCAGGGATGCAAGTAACACCTCCGTGATAGCATTTTTAAGAAGGAAAAAAATGCTATTGCACAGATGTAATTGCAGCCAGAGAAGAGTGGAATGAGAATACATAAGAAGAACAACTCTGCAGACACCAAGGTCCATGGAGAAGGAGGGGCAGGAGGTGCTCCAGGTGCCAGAGATGAGATTCCTCTGCAGACCATGGTGCAGACCATGGTGGAGCAGCTGTGCCCCTGCAGTTTATGGAGAACCACAGGGTTGCAGAGATCCACCTGCAGCCCATGGAGGGGACCCGCGCCGGAGTAGGTGGATGCTTGAAAGGAGGCTGTGAGCCCATGGAAAACCCATGCTGGAGCAGGGGCCTGGCAAGGACCTGCAGACTGGTGGAATGAGGAGCCTATGAGCAGGTTTCCTGGTAGGGATTTGTGGCCCTGTGAGGGACCCATGTTGGAGCAGCCTGTGCCTGAAAGACTGCACCCTATGGAATAGTGACCCACGTTGCTGCAGTTTGTGCAGAATTGTGGCCTGTGGGATGGACTCATCTTAAAGAAGTTCAGGGAGGATGGTTTCCATTGGTAGGGACCCCCCACTGGAGAAGGGGAAGGACTCTTCTCCCTGAGCAGTGGCAGGAAAAATGTGTGAAGAACTGACTGTAACATCCATTACCCATTTCTCTTCACTGCTGAGGGGGAGAGGAGGTGGAGCCTGGGAGGGAGGGGTGGAGTGAAGGTGTTATCCTTAAGATTTATTTTACTTCTCATTATCCTGCTTTAATTTTGTTGGTAATAAATTCAGTTAATATCTCCAATTTGAATCTGTTTTGCCTATGACAGTATTTAGTGAATGAGCCCTCATGAAACTTATCTCAACTCATGAACGTTTCATTATATTTTTTTTCCCCTGTCCAGCTGAGAAGGGGATGATAGAGCAGCTTTGGTGGGTGTCTGGCATCCAGCCACTACATCTGGCATCAACCTGCTACAACAACGCATTTTGTAATCTCCTTTGGAAACTGGAAGTGGAAGTGTTATCTTAAACATTAATTAACTTTTAGTACCAGAAAATAGCTTTTTGCTCTTCTGATATCTGATAATTAATGTAGTCATTTACTTCTAAGTGATACATTGTTTGTCATGTCACCACTGAAGTCCTGCTTCTTTTCTAAAATGGGTGTTTTTGGCTTTGCACTAGCCAAATGTTTCCTTTTTGTTTGCAAAAGCAAAAGGAAGCCTTAACTTCTTGTCCAGAATACAAACACTGAATGAAATTTAAAATTTGAATTAACCATAGAACAATATTTTGGAATTAAATCTTAACATCAAATTTTGTAGAATCATAGAATGATTTGGGTTGGAAGGGGTCTTAAAGATCATCTAGTCCCAGCACACTTGCCATGGACAGGAAACTTTCCACTAGACCAGGTTACTCAGAGTTCCATCCAGCCTGGTTTTGACCACCCCAAAGATGGTGAGTCCGTAACTACTCTGGGCAGTAAGTTAGAGTTATATCCTTTTTTTTCAGAGTACCTATAACAAAGATTATGATGATGACAGCCCATTTTCCTTCATGTAAACAGGATGCTTTCAGCAGTGTTACATAGCTGGTTCTACTGATAAGCTCAGAGGGTTCTAATTTGGAAATAATACTCAACTAACCAGTCAGTCAGCAGCTCTGCACAGCTGTCTTTCAGTGCTGAACATTTGGAACATCTGTGTTCTAGAGAAACTGTCAGCAAGTTCTCAATCAATATTTACAGTGTTCAGTTTCCTTGGAGAACTTATCAAATATCTCCAGGTATATTATAAACTACACTTCACCAGTGAGGAAGGGCAGTCTTTTACTTGATGGTAGAGACGTGTCAAAGGGGCTGTGTGGTTATCCCCATGTTGTTTCAGGATGGCAATAGAAGAGTTATCCATCTCTTGAAGGATATGTCCAAGCTGTCCCAGGGAAGATGTGGAAGAGATGACAGGAAAATCAGAGTTAACATTGTTTTGGATCACTATCTTTGAGAAAGTGTAACTTCGCTGCTGATGCCCGTGAAATTATCCATTTGTAGTACTGTGCTTTCACAGCAAGTGAAAATATTGTTGGTGTTTGTATGTTTGCATTGTCAATGCAAGTACCATGTCTGCTTCTGATGGATGCCCACTGAATGCAAAGGCAGACTTTGAAGTGAAAAGTACTCTTATGCTAAATTTACTCAGTTGCTTACTCATTTTGCAGGTGGGGGGAAAACCTTTTTCTTTTGCCAGGTTGTTGAGGATAGCTAGCAATTTGGAGGTTTTGAGAAGCTCTGCTTCAGGGAGATTACAAATATCTCTGGAAAATAATAGGAAGTGGTAACTTACATGATATTCCTGGTGTACACTCTTTTCTTAGTTAAAATTTAGTTCAAGAAGGAAGATAATCCAAATTGGGATTATTAATAGATGTTGTATTTGAAGGTACTTTTTCAGTTCAAGCTGTAGTCATTCAGCAACATTTTGGTCATTTTCACACCTGTTTGAGAGTTACATAGGGGAGAAAGGCTTCAAGTTGTGCTTGTACTCTGGGAAGGACTGAGCTCAGCCCTTCCTGGTGACTGGCTGGTCAACTTGGAAGTGGCTGTGAGCTACCTTTTTATACAGCTGTTCTTACAGAAACAGTCTCTCTTGAGGATATTTTTTAGGGAAAGAGAGGTAGCTTGATGTTTGAACACAGCTGCTTCTTCACAAGAGCTTTGTTGTCAGGTGAAAATTCTTCCTTTCAGATCCTGAAGAACAGCTTTGAATTGTAAATCCTTTGGATTTAGAGGGTTAGTGTCAATCTGTGAAGAAAGTATAAGGTCCTTGAATGGGTGCAGTTGTACTAGACTACTGGATTGTGTATTTAGTTGAGTTTAGTTGAGTACTTGCAATGTGCGTCAGTCTGATTTCATTGAAGGGGATGCCGGAGCTGTTGGAAAATGCTGTGAATGAAATTAAAGAGTAATTATAACTCAGTATTTTTCTAAGAATCGGGGCGGTCCCAGGGTGTAGTGGAGAGCACTCCGGTCTCCAAATCCGAAGGTGGCAAGTTTGAGTCTCAGTGTACGGACAGTCCCCTGGCAGTTCAATGCCTCCCTGCCATCCGATCCCGTCAGATCTCGGATGTGAAGCAGGGTCAGCCCCGGTTAGTACCGGGTGCTGTAGATAGTCCCAAGGACTTCACTGTCACTGTCCAAGCTTGCTTGGCCATGGCACATGAACCTTAGGACTTAAAGGGTGGGGCCAGTTCTGCGCACGCTGTGCCTCACCTAAAAAAAAAAAAAAATCCACTGCGCAGGCTCGAAGGGCACACCCACGTGGGGTGAGCCCTTCCCAAATCTTCATTCGTGAAGATTGGCCATTATTATTATTATGGTCATTATTATTTTTCTAAGAAATGGAGAAGTTGTTTGTCACCGAAAACAGTTCATTGAAGTTCATGCTTTATGGATATCAAAGGGATGATGAGGCTCTAGGCATTGCAGAAAGTAGCAACAGGACAATAAAGTCCTTGCTGCGGGTTAGGTTGTCTTGCATCAAATTTTTCTTGGTCTTTGAGAATCCTTTTGCAGTCATGTTTTTTGTGAGTTTTTTGTTAGACTTTTTCCCACTCAACATTAAAGACACAGAAAATGTAAATGTCACTTCCATATTAAGGATTAGCTCTGGGCTTGGAGAAAAAAAGCATAAAGTTAATTGGAAGGTCATAAATAAATCAGTGCTTTTTTGTGTGTGTGTTTATGCAGATACTTTTAAAAATCTCTTTGTAAAAAAATAGATCTTTCTTTTCTAAAAAATACCTGGATAAACTTATTCTGCTTGTTGATCATTTAGCTGTAGTCTGTAAGATTTTCCAGTTCTCACTTAGTTGAGAAAACTGTTAATCAGTTTCAGGAGTTGGCTGTATTGTTTCAGAAACAAAAAAGAGATGCCATATACACTGCTAAATGTAAAATAATTTCAGCACCTCATATCAAATACTTAATAAAAGGAAAAAGAGAACAAGAGAAATGTATGTTTATTGCAAGAGAAACAGCATTTCATGAAAACTTTGTGACTATTTATGGTGCTGTATCTCATACAAATTTGATTTCTCAGTTTCAGTGGAAACTGTCATGAAAAATGCCTACCTTGGAGTCACCATCCCTGGAGGTATTTCAAAGACCTGTAGATGTGGTGCTTAGGAATATGGTTTAGTGGTGGACTTGGGAGTGCTGGTTTTATTGTTCTGTGGCTCTGTAATATGATCATGTGAATCGAGAGAATTAATATAATGTTAGGACATGGTAATCTGCCAATTTAGAAACAAGCTCTCTGAGAGAACTTTTTAGCATATTTTATGCTGTTAATTAAACGTATTCTTCAAGTACCTGTTACAGTTAAATTGCCTCAGTAGTGCTGAACAAGTGATCTTGGAGGCTGTGAATCACATGAGAGCACTGGTTAATCTCTCTGGGAGACAGCAATGGTGTGTAGCCCTTCTGCTTCAAGAATCAGTGAGTCAGCAGCTGGCCAGAAGCAGAGAATGCTCTTCTAGCTGGGGCAATGGGGACATCAGTATAGGTCATGGGAGGAGCTGGCACTTCCACCAGGGTAGGGTGCAAAGAGGGTTCATCCAAGGTGTAGGGTCAGTAAAATTGCGTCTCACCTCCTACAGTCCCTTGGGTCTGAAGTGATCTGAACTGTAATACTTACGTGTAGTCACTAGAGCATCTCATTGGACCTCAGTGACTTGGTCACATTTAGAGATGATATTTCAAATTTCATTAAGGTGTAGGCAATGCAGAAGTGATATGAGGGAGCACTTAGTTGATGTGAAAGTGGTTTACTAAACAAAATTGCACTAAATTGTTGTGGGATGGGGATCATTTAGATTTGCAAAATATTTTGAGTATGATGTGCTCTAGATTAGCTGTATTCTAAATGTATTTTTTGAGGCTAAGGAGTGAAAATTTTATGTATCTTAGTTATCAGCCTTCTTGTGTGTTTTTGTTTTTTTTCCAGAGCTTTTTCATATGCTGTTTCCTGGTGGAGTCTCTTTCTATGGTTTTACAGTTTAGTAGTAGCAGGTGGCAAGTGTTACTTTGCTCCTAATTTAATAATTGTAAAAAGTAAGTAAATTAAAAAAATAGTCTAAGTAGGACATAGTGGTGGGGTGTTTTTTTGTGCCTCTATCTTGGTAACTATGAAATTATTAGTGAGTGGATGCTGTGCTCAGAAAACAAATGTTGAACATAATTCTACTTTGAATTAAAGTGGCACCATACCAGTGTGTATATCATTATTGATACTCTCTGAGGCCCTGTAAAGTACATATATCAATGTTTTGGACTGCAAACCTGTTTACTGTGATACTAGAAAACAGTAATAGGCAATATATGAAAATGATGAAGTGGAAACTGTCTTTTCTTAGTCTTGTAGCCTTTCCTGTTCTAAATGGGTAGCTATTGAACCAAAGAAATCACTGTTCTGCAAGGCTAAATTTGTGAAAGCTTCAAGGCATTTTCTTTTTTTTTTTCCCTGAAAATGTATTTAAACCAATTTTAGAAAGTCTGGAAAACTATTAGTAAAAAGTTGTGGATTTCCAACTGTTTTCTGAATTACCCTTGTCACAAGCTTTTCTTTCATCTGTGCACTCACTATATGTTTGGTGAGATTGGCACTTATTGCCTCTTTCATAGGGTGGACTAAAACCATGAAGTTGTCTTTGATGTAGAAACAACAGCCAGCTGTTTTGTTCTACTCCTCTTTTCCAATGTCTTCAGGCGAAATAAAATTGCAGATGATGAGGGTAATGGATTCAAGGAAAAGGACTTGAGGAACTTCTTAATATATTAGAGCTGAGAGATGACAGACATAGCAAATGTTAAATAAGAAAGAAGTTAATAAATTGAAAGAAAGGGTTGCTCTTGGAAGGCTGGTGGCATAACCAGATGAAACCCATATGCATTTGTCGCTGAAACTTGTGTATTGTTTGTAGGTTGTGTTTTGTCTGTCTTCTGATGCATTTCCACTTCAGATGGAGACAAAAAGTTCTTACTTTCCATATGGGTTCTTGGTGGCAAAAATCATCTTCCTCTGAGACAAATTAGTATCATGGGATTGCTTTTATATATTTGTCTTCATATACACAAACACAGATATGTGTTGTTGAATCTGGGAGTTATTTTTGTCTCTCTTAAGTTTTAAATACTTAATCTGTCAACAAAAGTCTTTTCTGGAGCCAAGTGCGCTGTTTTTTTCATATTGATGAACTATAACTCATAACTGTCTGGCAGAGCTAAAGTGCAGTTGATCACATCTCTGTGCTTGTATTTCATTTCTGCTCTGAGCCAAAGTGCTGAACCATAACAAATCTACAATGCAGAACATTTCTTTATAAAGATTGAGCACAGTAATTTTACAAACTGTAATAGAGTTTATTTAACAAAGAGCTGGGAAAAAAAAAAGAAAGAAAATCAATCAGCCTGGGCCCTTTATTCCAGTCCCACTAGTGGATGACGTTTCCAGACTTGGCAGAGTGGGATTCCAGCTCCCCCAGTTTAGGAGCATGAGCTTTACCTGGAATAAAGGCTGGGAATATTAAAGCTTCAACAGGCTTCTGTTGTGCTCTGCACTGACCACCAAGAACTACAGTTCTCCTTCTGTAAACCTGATGCACTGTGTAGAGTTTTAAAAGCTGTATTGACAAACGCAGTTGAGATAATTAGCCTCTGGAGGCTTCAATGAGAGACATGAGAAAGCAGCTGTCTAGTGTTGTAAGGAACTACGGTCCTTTGCAGCAACAGTGATGTAGCTCTGGAGGTCAGTTCTTGTCACATTATGTAAGATGTGTAATTACAGTTTTTGTATTTTATAAACTATTTGCTTATGACAATGTGAATTTTTTATTGACTCTGTGGAGCGTGAGGGAGGATGGACTTTCCCAGTAGTGGGAACAGTGATATTTGCTGAGGCATCTTTTTGGTTAGCTCTGAGCCATTAATAATGGTGAGTGATATTTGAAAACATAAGCAGAAAGATCTTTTTAGGTTAGAAGGGTTGAAAGAGGTGTGGGAGTGAGAGAAAGAAGAAGGCATTTTTCTTTGTGCTTTGTATCTTCTGAAGAAGGGCAGGATCCATTTGCAGTGTGAAAATAAGGCTGTAGTGCGAAACATGGCAAAAAAAGGCTTCCAGCTTTTTAAACTAGATTGTTTTGCAGTGTACAGAGTTTGACATGTCTTGTTCTTGTCCATCCATGCACATGAATGTCTTTTTAGAAAAGAATACAAAAAAATGCCTGTCAGCAGCTGGCATGTTCCAGGGGTCCTCACTGTTTCAGCAGTACCACTGAGAAGAAACTGCTTGATAAAATATGGGAGTGTAGCTTGCTCATGCATAGCTTTGCTTGTGGGTAGGATCACACCTTTTCATTGTGATTTTTTTCATTATTTTTGGTTGAAGATTTATGACTGCAGTGGTATTTATGCTGGTTATAACTTTTTTCTGTAAACGTTTTGCTTCTAAGGTATTTTGTACTGAAAAATGAAAACTGAGAGGGAAAACTTGTGGAACACATGGCTAGGTAAAGAAGAGTGTGGCTAGTCAGTTTGCTCGAAACATTGAAAAAAGGAATAGGAACACATTAAAGGTGATTTTACAACTTTCCAGCTTGGTTTCACAGTGTATGCTAGTTTCTTTTTACACTTTCATGGAATTATTACTGGTTTTATTGTTTAAGAATAAATATTCTAAAATGTTATTGGATGCAAGAGCAAAAGGAGAAAAAATTCTGCAGCAATTTCCACAAGAACTTTAATTAAAATAACAATTTTAATAGTGTCTCTTAGAACTTACTGACAACTGAGACTGCACCAAAGTGCCTGGGAGGACAAATAATTTTTAGCTCTGAACAAGTTTCTGTTTCGACTCATGCCTATTACATTTTCAAAGTGCAGAGCATGAGGATATGTGACAAGAATTTGGGTGCAGGAGAGCAGCATATTTGTGGTTTGGAACAAGCAATGTCTTCCATAATGTGCAGTTTCTTAAATTGAAAATTAAAATCTGAGCATTGAATTCTTTTATTAAGCCTTCTTGTTTCCAGAAACGTGTTTTAGTTTTGTTTTTTTTCTTATACTTTGTACTTGCAAATACAAGGATCTGCCTGCCTGCCTATGAGAAGTAGATGAGAAACAATTTATTGTTTTTTGTTTGTTTGTGAAGGAAATTCTGTCAAAAGGCAGGTAAGAATCTGAAAAACACAAGAATTCTTCCCTCCTCTCTTTTGCTTTCTTTTTGGAGCTGTTTGTTACAGGGTGATGCCAAGTAAGTCATTGGGTTCCCAGAAAGTATTTACTTTTTTTCCTGTAGTTGGCCATTTTAATCAAAAATAGAGGTGACTGCACAGTGGCTGTAAAAAGCCATCTTTCTATTGTTTTATATGTTCTCGCCCAGGCTCTACAGTCCTTGCTTGTAAATAGAAACTAGCAATTGTAGATCATCCTATGTATATATGTATGCATGTATCTTTTAATAGAGAAACTGAGCTTTGACCTCTCCTGCAATGTGCTGCCTGGCTGGCTGGCAGCTGCCCAGCTAATCAGGGTTAAGATCAGGGCTGCTCATGTCAGGGACCAAGGTGGGCCCAGGCTAGTGCTGGTTTAGGGTAATGTAATAAATAGCTGTGATTTGTTCCTGCAAATTGTATGATTGCAGAAAATTATAGGGCAACCCTCAATGATTTTTATTTGTTGGGAGATTTGGATTTTTTTATTTGTTTTTTAACTTGGAACTATTATTTCCTTTCAGTAAGTGCCTGGAGAAGCACTACCTGAAGACAAGGGTCTTGAGTATTATTTTATTTATTACAAGCAGCAACAGCAATGTCATTCCCAGACCTCATTGCTTTTGTATTAAATCTGTATTAAAGTTTAGAGCTCCTTACATGGCATTGGACACCCGAGCCACACGTTCAGGAAGCCTGTCAGTGTGGTGTTTGCTACCCTTGCATGGTTGCTCTCTGGAAACAGAAACATCCAGCCTTGGCAAGGACTAAAATCCCCGAATTTGTGCTCTTGTTACTCCTGTGATTGACCAGTGCTGCCCTACCTCATTTGCTGTAACAAACCCAAACCCTTCTTGAACAAGTGAAATTACATCTCCGTATGAAAAGTGTGTAACCAACAACTGCAGTTGGGGTCTTTAGAGATTAGGCTTGGGTCTGGTCGCATCAGGTGCATACAGAGGAAAGCAGAAAGCAAAATAAGGTCACAAATTAGGTTTTTTCCCACGGACTAAGCAGGCCTTGAGAATGAAGAAACTATTAGCGTTGAGTAGTTCCCTCTTGTGAGGCAGTTTCAGATGTGTCATCAGGCCAGCATCTTTAATCTGCCAGTTTTTGCTATAGCTCCTGATGCAAGGCCAAGGATCTTAGGGGCCTGCAGCCTCTTCTATTTAGAGACATTATAAACCAGAACAAAACCTCAACCTTGTTAAATACAACTCCTGAAGTTATTGGTTGCTGTAAAGGTTGAATATCCTGCATACCTCTTAAACCTTTCCAGTTTTTGTTTGGGAGCAGTGGAATGTGTGTCTGTCTCCTTACCTAGCCATGAAATATATAGCTTTAAAATGGCAATAAAGGACCTCTCTACTGTGACTGATGTGAGATCAAGACCAGATTGAGGGAAGTACAATATTTACTCTTAAGGTTGGGTTTTTTCCTGAGCAGAGTGTATTATTTTAGTTAATCAGCTAGGTTTTGAGAGAGAGATGAATAAAGTAGTGCAGCTGGTTTAATGAAGGCAGGCAAAGCGTGGTCTTGCACAAAGCCAGTTTAAATATCTGCCTTGCCAGCTTCCTGGGTTCAGGCTCTCATTTCTCCAGAGGTTCACCTCTGCCAAGTGCTGTGTTTCTTTCACTGTAATCATGTAAAGGGATGCTAGGAGTAGAGAGGGATGGCATAGTGCTGGGCACTGGCAGTGAAGTAACAACCAGATAATGATATTCCCCATGCTGTTTAAAATCAGCAGTTCCCTATATATCTTATCGAGTTTAAATTCTTAAACCTATCAGTGGCATTTATAGTGTATTTTGGTAGCCCATGTGAAGTTTTCAAAAACTCACTCCAAGCTACATAGTTCTTTGAGTCTTCCTTTTACTTAGGGACAATTAAAGGCAACTTCTGTGTGAATTGTTTCTTGGTTCTTCTAGCAGGAAGAAACTGAATTAACCTTTTTTTTTTTTTTTAAATTTGCTGTTGAAATATAACAGGTAGGAGCTGGGTGGAAGTGTGGCATCCTGGAAAGCAAAGGCACAGATATTGCTGTCACAAGTTAGAAAGTGAAATTTATTGCTAAAAGACATATAGTGTAAGCTGGTTTTACTCGGATGAATAGCTCAGTCTAGAGAGTAGTTCTCATGGGAAGGTTGTCACTGGAGCAGGAGAAGAGAAAGAGGATGTCCAGACTTCTTAGGATATTTCAGAAAAAATATTCAAGAAATAGGTTTTTTTGTCTCAAAGGGTAGTAGAGTTCAGTAAACTTTCACCTTCTGCTGTTTTCAGCAGTGAAATCTCACCTTTACACCAAGGGTAGCAGAGCAGCTTCGTTCAAAGAGGTGTGCAAGAAAGACAGTGCCACAGTATAGGGTGATACAGGTCTGCCTGCTTATAACTGGGGTTTGTCGTATGTCTAAATGAAGAAACTTCTAAACAGTGCTTGTTTTTTTTAAGGAACTGGTGTGCTATTGTTTCTCTCTGCCATCAATCCTCATGGTGCTGTCACGTAAATCAGTGGCTGACTGGTCTTTCTCATTTATGATACTTGCAGCAATTCATTCCCTCTGTCTTATCTAAAGGACTTTTATTTTTAGCTTTACAGCCCTTTAATGTACTTCTTTCTGGCACTGACACATGACTCAGAGAGCTCTCAGATTCAGCTTGAAAATGTGTTTTCCTCCGGGGAGTGAATACAGTGGAAATTCATCCAGTTTGTCCAGGGACTTATTCTAGGCACTTGCTAACATGTTCTATGAACCTGGACTTCTTTTGGAGTAATTTCTATAGTGAAACTGCAGTATAGGAATGGATTCTAATGACTTAAAAGACAGAATAGACTTTAATAGTAAATTGTGACATACTTGACTTCTCTTACAGGCTAGTAAGTGCATTATATGTTTTAAAAGCATGCTGTAATACTTTGCAACATAGGCATCTTTCTTACAAGAGCTGCCAAGCTTCAGCAAATAGTCTCCATTTACGATGCTCACTGACAGATTCTGTCACAAACTACGTATCTTAATTATGTTTACATATCTCCTCTGTAACTTAACTGCATTATGAAAAGCTTCATTATCTTTCTGTCAGGAACAAGCTATCCAGTAATAGCAGACTTGCACGTGGCACTGATGAGTAAGTATCATTTAGGTAAACTAAATATATTTAGAGGCACCTTTCATAGTTGTTAACATGATATATTTAAAGAGCAAGAGCTGAGTGATGGATTTAGGTACGGAGGTGTAGGAGAGTATTCCTGGAAATTTAAGTGAGGAGTCATCTATAGTGCTAGCTAAGAAGGGATTTCAGTGATGCGAGTGCACATAAAATCCTCCAGAGACCATTCTTCTTGCACTTCTTGTAGTCGGGAGAGAGAAAATGACTGTTCCAAAAGGGAGTTCACTGCTCAAGACGGATAGTGACTCCTGCATCCTACTTCTTCGAAGAATCTCTTTTTCTATGTCAGCAATAGATCAAGCTAAAGGGGACAAGCATCACTAAACCAAAGATTGCTTTTCTGAATACCTCCCACAGGCTCTCTGAGGGCAATGTTCAAGTAAAATATGAAGGAAGCATTTAGGATATCTAAGAGCTGTCTGCTCTCTCTGGATTTGCTTGGATTTCAGAAGAGAGGGGAAACAGTGCAGTGGAAATGTGTGGATGTGAGATGAAGTGGGGGAAAAAATGAATGCCTTTTTTCTGAGACTGGCTATCTTGTCTGTAACATCCTTCTCCATATTTTCAATGTGTCTGAGAGTGTTCAACAGCATCAAACCCCTGGGTTATTAAAAAAAAAAAGAATCACTAAGGAATTGAAAATTCATTGTCTAAAAAGCAAAAGCGGAGGGAAGGAGGAGGAGCAGAGTGGTGGATGTGTGAAAATGTTGGAAGTAGTGTTGCAGAAAGGGCATCTCTGTGTGTCAGGCTTCTGAGAAGAAGCCTCAGCTGAGGTGAGTGGTGGTTGGTTTAGATGGACATTTGCTAAGAGAAATGGTGTAGTGAGGGATCGTGGTACATATAACTCATCTGGACAATGGCTTCGGTATAACTTTAGTTCTTTCTGTTTTCACATAAACTTTTAATGCTACTTAACATTGCTTGTGATCATTGTTTGCTTCTTCAGTAAATGAAGTTCATCTTTGTGACCCCCTTAGTGCAGATAAATAAATTTCCAGAGTTTTCCAAGACTGGATCATTTCACACTCAACTATGTTCACATTTCCCAAGCAGTTGAAGTCATCAGTGGCATGTGTGATTGGGTAACATTTTTCTCTAAATTGATTTGGTTTTCAGTTTCAAAGAGATACCAAAACAACTGTAGAAAAGAAGCCCTACAGAATCACATTGGATTTCATAAGACTATAGCATCTCTGAAATCTGTTCTTTAGTGATAACTCAGATCTTGCAAAATGTTTTTATGACACAGTTATTTTTCTTGTTTTATTTTAGGATTTTGTTTTAAATGTACGACTTTTTCTTTAGTTATAGAGACATTCTTGAAACTGCTGTATTCCTGACAAATGTGGTCTGTCTGAGGGTAGACCAGAATCTGAGATGCAAATGACTTCTATCCAAGTAAAGTGCTTTTTCCCCAAAGATGGGAACAGCTGCTTGGACAGTGAACCTCCCCACCAAAAGCCAAATGTCAAACCCTTTGCCACGGTTTGACGGAGATTTGGCAGCTGCTGCCACCAGTGGGACTTGCAATGGAGAGTGAGGAAAAGAGAGGTGAGAAGCACTGCCCCCTAGTCCCCAGGGACATGAAAAGCCATGTGTGCACATAGAGGCGAAATGTCTGTTTCCTGAGGGGACAAGAGACTGTGGGGAAAATGCTGCACATCTGAGGAATGGTGCACATGGGGAAAAGAAAAATATCCCAGATAAAGTTAACAAGAAAGGTTAGATGTACTGTCACATTGTGAACCTCTTGATCTTTCAATGTAAGTAGAGATTTTATTCCCTGCATCATGCAACATGCCCAGCGTTTGTGGCCATGTGTTGTTGAAATTAAGGACAAGACTTCTGTGAGATGTCTTTTTACCATGGTGGTGCTGTCACTAAACCATTGCTCCCCCCTGACATCTGGCTTGTCCATTTAAATTCCCACTTTGGTCAGGAGCCTGTGCCAGCTGGTGGCCTGACAGAGGAGGTATTCAGAGGTGAGTCTAGTGTTCAGGGTGACATTAACAGGGATATTATTGAATGTCTCATGGACAAAAAAAAAAAAAAAAAAAAATTAATGGAGGTGGTCTTTGATGCAAAAAGCTGTGTTACTTTGCAGCTGAGGCACTTGGGTGGCCATGGTGCCTCTGGTGGTGAGAAGAGGACAGATGAGGTAATCTACTTATTTAATAATTTCTCACTAGAAATTCTTTCTCTGAAAAGCAGTAAGTAGCTGCTCATATGGATGCTTAGAACAAAGTATTACAGTCTGCAAATCCAAATACACCCATGGATCAAATGACCTTCTCTCTGTAAAAAAACAAACTAATGAAAAAAAAAGGAGAAAACAAAGAAAAAAGTAAAATAATGGGATATTGTTAATATTGTAACTCTATAACTGCAAGGTGTATGTGTGAGGAAAATAGAAGAGTTTATGCTCTTCATCATTCTAGTTCAAGGAGCTATTAGTTTTCTACAGGCTTCAGAGCAGTAGTATTATTTCAGTATTTCAGATGTCCTTTCTCTTCTACCACATGCCATCCAATGTCAGCTTTACAACCTAGTATTGCCAATGCAAGTGACTAGGTACTGTTGCTTCTCATTTCCTTCCAAAATGTTTATCCTAAATTTGCTTTTTGAAAAACCTTGGTGTTACAAGTAAATATGTAGAAACAGTAGATATGAAAGTAATACTTTATTCCTGGGGGAACCACTGAGCACCCTAATAATTTGGGAATTATGCTCCATAGTGTTTCCCAGCTGAAGCAGGTAGACATTTAGAGTGTGTTCCTCATTCAGATGTGGAAATAGTTCCTCTAAGAAGAGGAGGAAACCAGGTTTGATATAAGCCAGTTTACCTGATGAATTTTGTTTAGTTAGTTTTTTATTTGTCAAAAAACACATGAACAACTTGAGCAAGAAGTGTCTGGTAACAGGTGGCTTCCATACTATATCAGAGCATTTCATAGTTTGAATAAAGGTGTCATTGGAGAAAACCAGACATGGTGGTACCTCCTTATGGCAAATCATCATTTTGCTTTGTTGCCGTAAGTCTGTAAGAAAGACTCCGAGCCAAGTTTGTAGGAGATAAGATAAGGGGTAGTTACTTTAACGAGCAACCCTGCTCATCCAGGAATACATCACCGTGCGCTAAAGCAAGCTTTGATTTCTATAGCTTTTATAATATTATCTATCCAATCACTACAGTCCACATGTCCAGTTCCACCTCTATCTCCTCTCAGTTCCCACCCCCTGTTGAATTGGGTCTGGGGTTGCCGGGACCCTCCGTCATCCTCTTCCTCCTCTTCTTCAGCACATAAAGGTCTTTTGGATGCTCTCCAGGGCCTCAGGTCACTCTGCTCTGTGTTTATGTTCTCTCTGATAGCTTCTAATTTGCTACCTTGAGAATGAGACTAAATAATTGGCAGATTTTAGTGGCCTGCTCTGGAGCAGGGGTAGAGATAGAAGGACCTTATACTATAAGATGCTAAATATTAACTCACTACAATCTACAGTGCTACATCTACTGTGTTTCTAAAATCTACAAAATGTGAAAAAATCAAAAAATCAGAAACCTCTTTGGCATCAGCTTGCAAAGCATTTCCTTCAAAAATAATTCTTTTCAATGACCATCAGTTTCAAAACTGGTCGTAAGGTTGTAATTCATCAGGATAAGTCTTTGTTATATGGACAAAAAATAAAAATGTGCCTTATTTTTGTGGGATGTCCTGTGGGTAGAAATGAGAGTAGGATCCAGCAGTGTGTTCAGGAGCTGTGAGCTCAGGCATTTCGTCAGTGGGAAAAGGTATTTGTGGATGTTAAAACTTCAGGCATCCCTGCACTCCATGTGTAACTTCTCTGTTAATGAATTTGCCATGATTAGAGAATTTCAATTGACCAGAAGGGAAAAAAAATAGACTGTAGTTTCTAGGAAAATATTGTTTAATGCTGGTGACATTATGTGGCAACAGGATTTTCATTACAGTGAAAAGCCCTGAGTCGGGGTGCAGGGCAGTCTGAGCTCTTTCAAAACTAACATGGAAAAATACATAATGAGAGATGAGTTGAGTAGCTCAGTTTCTTGAAAGAACTCAATTTCCTTTTCTTTACAAGTGTCTTAGTTTGAGCTGGCAAAAAGAAAAGAAAATTTCTCATGTATTACTGCTAAAGCTAGCACTTGAAATACTACTGCAGTGTAACTATTTGGCAGCTTGGCTTGTTCTTATGTTACAAGAATGGTGCTAATGATATCTGTTGACTACTGTGACCTCTGCTGGAGGGAAGAGTCCATTTCCTTGTATCCCTACCTCTCAGAGCCTGGTAGCATAATCTTTATTTATTTATTTGTTACTTGTTTGTTCCCTGCTGCAAATTTCCCTACCTGCCAGGTGGCTGAAGTGATTTGCATACTTTTTCACTGATCTCCTGTCATAAATGAAGTTCAAAAACAAATACCTGATTAAATTTTTAACTTAATACGCTTTCAGTTTAATGAGCGTATGCTTTGTACTCCTCATAGGGCTTAATTTAACTGTGCCTATGAATGTCTGCCTTAATGTTTAAGTCCACAGATACATTTCTGTTTGCCTCTTTGCCTCACGTTGCATTAAGATTGCATTTGTACAGCATATCATGGTTTGAGTGACTCAGAGATGTCAACATGTAAGTCTATATTGCATCACCTTTCTGAGTGCATACACTGACTCTGCAGTCAAATCTACTTAGCGTGAAGTGTGTTCAGTTCTGCTGCTGTTTAGTTGGAAACCACTGGCAGTGAAGCCGTTTCAAAATAACAAATCTTTGGCTTCAGACTGTAGGAATAGCCACTAATTAAATATTTCTCATTCTTCAATGCTGCAAACAGTGGCTTACATTTTGACTTTATGCTCCAGTTTACTAATTAGATTCCTGTTTAAGAAGATTCATGTTCATGTATCACTGTTTTGGAAACATTAATGGTTTTGGGTTTTGTTGTTTGTGGTGTGATTTTTTTGGTTTTGTTTGGATTGGGTTTTGTTGTTGTTTTGTTTGTTTTTACCTAGTAGACTTTTTGTTGTATCTAAAGCAGACTTGTCCTGGCTTCAGATCAAAAACTACCTTTGCTATGATGGCTCTGTCCCCCAAGGATTGTGGTATGGAGCAGCAGTGAGCACACTTGTCCCTTGTTTTTGAAGGCACTCCAAGCAGTATGTGGTTGCCCTGTTGTGCTAAACAACTCAAAGTTTTTGAGCTCTGACCCAGAAAGCATGACTCAGAGTTACTTTTACTTGCTACCTCTCAGCAGCCTAGGAAGAGCTTACTAGAGGCACACATAGGCCCATGTGGTGTTTGTTCTCTGCACATTTGTGGGCAGTGTTGTGTTTTGGTTGTAGAAGCAGCCCCCTCAGATGGGGAAACAGGTCAGCAGAGCGCTAGGTTTTGTGTGCGAGTGGGAGGCTTTCAGGGAGGAGTGTGAGATGGAGTTAGTTCCAGCCTTTGAGTTTCTCTGCATGCTCCTTTATTCTGGTGAAATGGTGTTTTTTGTGCCAGCTCAGCTGCCTGTGGTGAGACAATCACACAAACCAGGTGTTGGATTCACAGCTGCAACATTGACAGAAGAGAAAAATAGCTGGGAGGGACAAGCAGTGAGATCCACATGAAAAAATGGATTTGTGTATACGTGTGAGGGAGGGAGTTCAGGATTTGCTGTTTCTGTCATGTCTCTGGGGGCTGGAGTGACACCAAAAGTCAATGCAGAATGAAGCATGAGGAGAAGAATCCTAAACAGGAAAGTTCTGGGAAAAGGGAAGGCATCTGCCGGGCAGAAGGGAATTTGGGAGGAATAACAAATGAAGAAGTCTAGCTAAGCATATGATTTTTTTAGTTTAGCCTGTGTTCTAGCAAACAGCAGAGAGGAATCAGAAGCTTCCTTATTTCAGAAGGCTAAAATCTAAACTACTATATTGGGCAAAACAAAGATGATTCTACAAGTGGTGTTGAAAGTCTCTTTGCGTCTTGCTATTTTAATTATTTAAAGGTGGATATCCTCATCCCATAGTATCTTATTAGATTTTTGCTGTTCAAAGGAGCTCTGTCTGCATCTCCATCTTCTCTTGCTCCTCACCAGGCAGATTTTATCAGTCTTGCTTCTTCATGTCCAGGCTTTGAAGCTTAGTGAAGGAAAGTGGCTTGAACTCTTGGTGACTACCATGACCACATGGAGAGAAATCTACAAACCCAGAGATTGTGGTTCTCATCTTTATTTATACACAAGAATAATTATAAAACAACTTTTATACTGTTGAAATTAAAATTATAAAAGTAATGTTCAAAACTGGAAACAAACATAACAGTTAAAACTCCCCAAACTAACAGATTTTGAAAAATAGATAAGTCTTAGATATCCAAACCTTGGAATCAATTTTGAGTTTGATTTTTTTTAAAAAAAGCTTTTTTTTCCTATAAAATCTTTATCCTTATTTCAGGGAATGGTGGTATTTGAACACAGGGATATTTTAATAGTAACATGACAGTTATTTCCTTTTCCTATAAGATTGATTTAATTAATATTTCTATTGTCTGGCAAAAAGTCTTCCTGCCCGCTTGACTTCTCCTCATCTCTTATTAAAAGCTTCTGAAGACTTTATGACAAAAGTCTTTTAAGAATCATAACTACCACTTATGGATTATAAGATTCATTCTACCATGTACTTCAGTAGAACAGAAGGAGTACAATAGTTGTGGAAATTAGAATGGTGATGCTTAAAATACATCACCTCCACTGCTTTTTTGAGAGGGGGGCTCTTCCTGTAAGCCTATCTCCAACATGCATACCGAGACAGCACTCTTTGTGTAAAGTATTTATTCTTTCATACTCACAGGAATACTTCCTCTTATACAGAAATCTGAAATGCCACTGAGTGGAGGAGTCCTTACAGCATCCATAGGAACAGATTGTGGTAGGATTTCTGTTGCTGGTGGAATACTGAAATGCTGGTGGATGCAGAAGCAGAATTCGAATAACCTGTCCTTAGTGTGATAATAAAATATCTAGATGGCAGTCAGTATGAATTTAGTCGCACCAGCAATGCAGCTTTAAAGCATCTTTTAAGAGCATTTTTCTTTTCATTATTATTTGCAGTATTTTCTGTCAATGTGTTGTGGTGTTACAGACTCAGGTATGCAATCATCAAGAGTCCAGTGCTGCTCGGTTTTCTCCAAACTATACTTCTATGGGAGACATTTCTTTATCCAGAAAGATAGGAGGACTTTCTTGTTGATGGGGAAGGACTGAGTTTCTTCTTAATCACTGCATTATTTCTCTAGTTTGTGTTGTAGTTTAAAGAAATATTTTCATAGGTCTCCTGTCACACCAAGCAGTCACACTTGACTTCCAAAGATGTTTGTGTACTTCCAGAACGAAGGGATAACATTTCTTACATTTAGTTGTATAGTTTGTGTAATTGGCTTGTTTGGTGTTTTTGTTTTGGTTTTTTTTTTTTTTTATTTTTTTGTTGTTGTTGGGGGGGGCAGTTTGTGGGTACTGGTTTTTTTTTTCCTATTTTAGGATAGAGTTGGAAAGAATACAGCCTAATTTGTTTTGGTTCACCTGCCAAAAATGTTTCAATAGAAGACTTTCTTCTCTAAAGGATAGGGGGAAGGTTAGGGATAAATAAATTCCAATTGTTTAGTAATTTTCTACCTATTCATTAGTAGAAGTCAATTCCCTTTTTAAAGAAGACAGCAGTAGTTTATTTCTTTATTTTTGCAATATGTTTGATTTAAGCTAACCTCAGTTGCCATTCCATTCCAGGAAAGTGGGCCTGAAGGACAGAATTGCCCATCCCTTCTTTAAACACTTGTCTTCTGCAATGTAAACAACTAAGTTAAATGTTTATATCTCAAGTATTACTATGGCTTTGAGCAAACTGGTAGTGGACTTGCAGCTTCTAGTTAGTTACCATTGCTTAGGGCAGGCAATTTAATCTCTTCCAAAACTGAATAGTGAGTTAAAATCTGACAATTGGACTTACCAGGAATAACTTGTTTTATGTCCGGCTTCTGAGGCAATGACAGGCTGGTTTATGTTCTCCTTTTCACCCTATAGTGCACTAAATAATGTCATACTATCACCTTCCATTCTTAATAAGATTATTTTCTGGCTTCAGTAATAGAAAGGCCTTTTGTGGTGACTTTTAAAGGAGTGCCTGATTGAAGTTAGTTAGCTTTTTGGCATCTATTAAAACTAAGTCTTGGTTGTAGACTAGCAATAATCAAAATGTCAGAAATTATGACCCTAAGCCTTCAGTTCTTATCTACGACTCCAGAAAGAATGACATGTATAGTAATGAGTACTGAAGGAAAAAGTAATTAGTGATTGTTGGGTTTTATTTATGAGAAGGATTGCGTAGAGCAACCTGCAGGCTTTCAGTTCTGTTTTTAATAATACTGTTTAGTGTTTTCTTTACATTATCTAAATCATAGGTGTTGAGGGGGGAAATCAATATAATTTGCTTGTATTTCATTAGTTGCCTAAATCCCACAAATACTTATATTGGATTTGTTTCTGTTACATTACAGCTAAAATGCAAATCAGTAGATTTGACTAGAGCTTTTTTTGTCATTTATGTTCTTCATGTTACTGTAAGTTATATCTTGGATGAAATACACTTTAAGGATTGTGGAAGATGTTCATTTTCCATATAATAGTCTGTTTAACCATTTAGGGTTGGTAGTGGGTAGTATTAATTTTTGTAATATTTCTAATGTTGGGAAAATATGCTATATTCTCTAAAGCTACATTTTCAATTTTATGGTAGCAAATCTGCAATAACTTTTTAATGCTGTTGAGCCATTTATATTATCTCTTGATGGAACTGAGTAATAGATAAAACTCCAACAGTAAGGGTTGGAATTTTAGCACCTGCTTCATCTTCTGTGTTTAGGCATAAAACAAATCCTGATTCTTTTTATAGTAGCATATTGGAAAAAAAGGGGGTAGAGAAAATCATGTGCTGTGGAGACATCCTGTATCTTTCCTCCATCATGTAGAAACAAAAAGAGCATGTTCTGACTATGTGGTCTCAATAGTGCTGACCAGGAACGGAGAAGGAAATCAGATGATACTCATGGTTGATGGATTAAATAAATACATGAACTGGAAACTGGCATTTGGCAAAACTAGTTTGCTGATATGGAGGATGTATGCATATGTAGAGGTGACTTCTTAGCCTGATTTCCAAAGGGAAAAAAAATCTTATGTAACTTTGCTGCCTGTTTCTGTGCCTATCACACATTTTAACTCGCTGTCGAATGTGTTTCAAGCTGGCCAGATGGGTGGTGATCTCAGAGGTCCTAAAATAGTCTACCACAGCCTTTAGCCAAGAGGGCCTATGATCCCTTCCCTGTCACTTGTCTTTGACCCACTCAGGAAGCAGAGGGGCAGTAGGCACTTGCCTGTGGCCCCAGGCAGCTGCCATGTGGCTGGCCAGCTGGTGCCCATGCGGGGCTGGATTAGCCCCAGGTTGCAGTGCTTGCATTCTCTCTCTCTCCCAGCTATCAGATCAAATTAACCTTGGTAGGTGACCCCTACCAGTTTTTAAGTATTGGACTGGGATGAGGTTGGCAGATGCACACACAGAAGGCTCTGTCTCTGTTTGTGGCTGTTTGCCTGAACTTCATCAGCAGAGGAATATGGATAGTCTCTGCTGCTGGGGGGACTGCAGGCTGGACATCTCACATCACTGATTCAGACCCATCCTATGAAGATGCCCTGACAAGTGTTACTGGTTTGTGATTTCACCCCCTTGTGGGACAGGGCCTGTTGTTTGCCAGCCAGCTTGGTCATCTGGGCAGGGCTGCTGCTTGACTGGAGCCTGGATCCATGGTGTTGCGTTGCAGAGAGGCTGCCACAGCTTATCTGGCTTTCTGACTGCTTCCTTGGCAGCACATTTAGACAGGCATCAGTGAAGCAGCCAGGAAAAGCTTTCAGCAGATTGAAGGTGACTGTAGGCCTCTGGGGGCAGAGGTAAGAAGGACAGGTGTCTGAGTGGCAGGCTCCTCAGTCCTTCCATGTAGTTTGATTTTAATGTAAAAACTTACTGAAAGCTCAGGAAAACAAAATAATCCTATTGTGCAAGAAGATTGGGGACCTTTAATTAAGACCCACTTGACAGGTAACTGTTTTGGGAACTGAAACTCAGAAAAGCATCATGCAAAAAGTGGAGCATGGTTAAACCAAGGACAGGTAACAGAAGGGAAGTACAAAATCATAGCTTTGTCACATAGGAATGTAATCAAAAAGAAAAAACTATTAAAGTCAGTTAGAGCCAAAACCAGGTAAAGTAAAAAGTAGACTGATAGCAAAGGGAAGTTTTGGAAAGGTGTAAATTCATTGGTGAATGGAAGAGACAAGCTTGTATTTGATGATACAGAAAAATGGAAGGAGTAAATGCTTTATTTGCCTCAAGGAAAAGCCTGATCCCCTGCCTCTGTATATGCTAGCATTTTTTTGAGAGGCACAGCCAACATTTGGAGAGCAACAAGTTAGTGACCACTTGGAAAATCTGGATATATCCAGAAAAGTGAGATTGGATGGGAGCTGCTGAGGGTACTGAAAGAGCTGGAAGATGCGAGACCACTACAAAACCCCCTGCATTTGGAGGAGGTCCCCAGTGAAAGAGAAAAGGTTGATGTTTTATCCATCTCTAAGAAGGACAAGAAGAAGCTTCGGCAACTACAAGCTGTTCAGCTTCATTTCATGCCTGGAAAGATCATGGAGTGCATTCTAATTTCTAAACACATGAAGAGCAAGAAGACAATGAGAAATAATCAGTAGGGATTCAGCAAGGGCAAATTGTTCTTGACTCACCTTCCTGCTGCTTTGGCTTAAATGACTTGATGTAGAGGTGAGGACAAGCCATAGATGCCTTGAATTCAGTAGTGCTTATGTCACTGTCTTCCACAGGGGTTTCCTTTGGAAGGCAAAGTAGTATGGACTAGTGAAGTGGAATTTTAGATGGGTTGAAAATTAGCTACTGAAAGGTTCATGGTGCTTTACATTCAGTTGTTAACTGAATGTTGTTAACAAGCAGGGTATTTTAGGGAATGGTGCCAGGGCTGACACTGTTAGGGTTTTCATCATTAGCCTGGGTCATGAAGCAAGAGCCACTGTATGCATATTTGCAGATATGCTAAATCCCATTGTTTGGCATGCTAGATGGTAGAGCTTCAGTCCAGAGAGAGCACCTGGCACAAATTAGCCTCATGCGTTATGTTGAATTGAGCAAGAGCCTTAAATATGCTGTCACAGCAAATAAGGTAAATAAGGCACTAGGCTGTACTAGTAGCAGCACCTCAAGGAGATAGTTTTTATCCCTGCTATTTAGTATCTGTGAGACTGCCTGCACTTCAAGAGATAGATAGAAGAGTTGAAGGAGGACCATTCAAAGATCTAGCAAATGAAGAGGGACTTAAAGAGTGGGTGTGAGGCAGAGGCTGACAGAGTTGAGCTCACAGAGTCTAGAAAAGAGAAATCTGAAGAACAGTCTAGTAGCATCCTAAAACTTTAAGGGCATTTACAAAAAATCTTAAAGCTGATTTCTGTTCAATAGTGACAGATGGCAAAAAGAGATCTAATGGCACAATTTGTAATTTGGGTTTGAACAGTAGGGAGGAACTTTTATCTTCAGGGGCAAAGCAGCCCTGGAAGAGTTTGCCCACAGAAGTTCAATTTCTGTCCTCAGAGGAATTTGAAACTCATTTGGACAGAGTCATAGCTGACTTCATCTGCTGTTAACAATAATTTCCACCTGTGCAGAAGTTCATCTCAGCCAGCACTTCTTTGGTTCTTTGAAGTCTCATGGACTACTTCATCTCTTCCTTTTTTTTTTTTTTTTTTTTTTTTTTGGTATAGTTTCATCATCCCAGATTTCACAGATGCTGGAAAAAGAATTTCTTCTCTCTGGGCCTTCTAAAATGCTTTAAGATTACGGGCAAAAAGATAGTTACTCTGTCAGTACCAATATGCATCCTGTATAGAAGCCTATGGAACTCTAGTCATTGTTACCACTTAAACTGAAATAAAATAGCTCAGTATTTGTACATCTGAGCTATAATTTTAAAAGTTTACATTCAGCATTGGAGACATGGATACTTTTAACAAAGGCAGTTTGAAAAACTGTGTTGCCCATGTGTTCTGAGTTCATCTCTTCTCTTCCGTCAGCATAGATAGGATAAGGCTCCAAAGTCCTGAAAGAGTGCCCCATTTGATAAGTACTGTCTGTATTCAATATGCTGATGAAAGCATATGTATTTCCAAGATTAACTGCCTCTCTCAATGCTACTGCCTTAGTCTTACAGTCTGCTGCAAAGAGAGCATTTTGGGTTCAACTGAATGATGTTCAATAGTGGTATTTTTATATACTTTGGGAGACTAAGGAGATAGTGTAAAAGTAGATGGATCATTGTCTTTTTTGCCCTCATTCACGTTTTGAATCTGTCTGCACAGAGCACTCTGTATGTGTGTCATTGCATGCTTGTGATCAAATTTTTAGTGCCCTGCTTATTTTTCTTCCTACCCCCTCGTAGCTTTAAAAAAAGTAGCCTTTGTGGACAAGAAATGATTGTGTGTATGCTAGTACAATGTGAGATTGTCCAAAAGAGTTTTCCCTGTAAAAGATTAAACAAACTGTGGAACTTCCTATCAGTTTATCAGACTTGTTTAATCTCATCGTGATGCATGAAGATTGTTTACTGCGGTAGCTTTTATTAGTGGTTATGCAAATTTGTGTTAAATCCAATCAGTAATAATCAAGGTTTTATTAGCTAGGAAGTTACAGTGCTTGGAATTTTGTGAAGCCATGTTTAATAGCCAGGGAGGGAGGAGTATTTGAAATACTCATTTTAAGGTATGCCTAAACTATAGTTGCACCTTTTAAAATACCACTGAACTACTGAGTTTTGTTGACAGTAATAATGCAGTTGGGTCAAAGTCATAGCCTGCTACCATTTATGTGGTAATTGTAATGGGTATGGAGATGCTGTAGAGGTAACACAAGGATTATGTAAGTGATGTAGCAAGAAGTGTAACATACAGGGATATGGTGGGCAGGTTGTATGAGCTCAGGATGTGTAGTTTATGCCCCTGCACTAGGAGGTATAATGCATGTGCACTGACCAGATCTACTGTGTATTTCCATAATTAACTTGGGGGACTTGGGGAAAGTTTTTTCTCTTCGACTATGCTTGTAGAATGCTGAAGGGAAAGGAGAGATACACCATTCACAGGTGATTTTGCTGTACCACTCATCCTTGCACCAGGAGACCAAAGCTGTGCCTGTCTGGGATGTGTTTCTATCTTGGGTGTATCAGCATGAAGCATAATTACTATTTTGAATGCAGGATTGATATATTCCTAAAATAGACTCAAGATCTGACCTGAAAGTTAAGTAGAAATTATAAATGTATGTGTTTAGATATACTATTGGTGATGTCTGAAGTCCAAAATAGCTGCAAAATATGATGTTTTAAATTATGTCTGTTTACTTTATTGAGCTGTATGCCTAATGGGAGAATTTTTAATGGTGAAATGGTAGCTCAGACTGCATGTTGCTAATATTCTTGATTACTCTGCTTCTGTGACCAGAAAGACTGACAGCTAATACCTATTTCAGTAGAGATTTGTGCAATTTCAGTGCAATGTCTTTATTTTGCAAAGCTAACAATTGTCAGATAACAGTGGTTCTGATTTGCAATGGCTTCTTTTTAATTGCTGGGCTTGTTTGTGTAGGAAGCTGAAGGAGAGCACTGTCAAGGTTGAAAATTAGGGGTATCAATCTTCTATAGAATCTCCTTCTGGTTTTGTTTTCTTTCTTTTCACTTGCTCATATTTCAGATATAAACCAAAACTAAAACCTGATGTGTTCTAGTATTAAACCAAAATTGATTATCTAAATTGCCTGTTGATTATTGTTTCATAAAGTATTAGTAAAAATGGTTCACACATAGCAACATTTGGTACAACAACTTGCAAGGAAGTTGCAAGGCATGGCCTGCTTGATGACCATCTGGATTAAGGAAAGAAAAGATGAAATTGATTTTAAGCTTAGCTTTCCATTTAGAAAAGCTCCTGAAAGATAGGTTGGTTTTCTGCTTTTCCTTTTGAATTTAACCATCCTGTTGGAAGTCATAAATAAGACTCAGTAAATGTTATAAAAGTCACTAAAGGTCTTAAATGTTATTGGCTTTGGCAAGAAATCTAATACATGATCTGCTGCTACATTGAGTTGTTTGCCTATTGGCGTATGAAGATTTGACTTCTGTAACATAAAATAGTTCGTATTATTTCTATGCACCTATGTTCAGTGCTTTAGCTTCAGATGTGTGTAGCTGCTTTCAGTACTCACAAAGAGAAATCATGGTATTACTTTGAGTTTGAGGTTAATGATTTCAAACATCCAAATTTGCAGATGAGTAATCTGGAATAATGTAATTCATCTTCTTTTCATGTTCTGGGTTGTATTTTGTGGGGTTTTTTAAGTGATGTACCAGTTTCAACACTTTTCTTATTTGATGTTAGAGTCTTATAAACATATAGCAAATCTACATGATATTAATAATTAAGTGTTCACTTGGTAATATCTTTATGCATAATATCAGCTTTTTCAGCTGTCATGGTTTATTCTCCTCAGGTTTAGTTGCATGTCGCAGAAGATTCAGAGGATTGGCAGTGCTGTACAGCCAGAGTGCACAGAGTATCATTTTGTTTTCACTCCTGCTTGTTATCTGCCTGGCATTGTACCTAAGTGCCTGCCAAGGAAAATTAACTGTGGAGAAGTCCATAGTAGCAACTGACTTTGAACCTTCTCTGACTCCTACAATGACTTTTTTATTTTGACAAATATTCTCATCCTTTTGAAAATGAATGTCATATCAGTTAGAAATGGGAGACATGTAGGAGATGGCCACTGCATACAGTAAAATTTATGAAGTTCAGACTTTTCTATACCAAACACTGGAGTAGAACTGCCTGTTCTCTACAAAAGGAATGATGAATTTCGGCAAATACAGAATGACTTTCTGATTTTATTCCTATACACAGAAACATTTGGAACTAGATGTTCTTGAAGGTCCCTTTGAACTGAAACCATTTTATGATTCTGTGATTTTTCTCAGTTCATGTCCTTTTTCATACGTGTTCCTGCATTTAAAGCTGGAGTCTGAACTCTGACTCATTTTACTGGGTAGAGGATGATCATCATCCTGGAGGTGCCTTGTGGTTTTATTTTCTCAATTTTTACTGAATGAAAAGCAGAGCTGTAAGAAAAAAAAGTCTTTGAAAACTACTCAGACGAGAGCCAGAGGATAAGAATGCAGAGATGGAAACAACAGTGTTCAAGCACACAAGAGAAACTGGGTTGCTGCATGATGACTGCTACAAGGCAACAATACAAAAACATATATTCATACTCCCCTGTCTCTTCCTTGGGTTACACACATCAGCATTATGTGAATTAACAGTTGTTACTAATGTCATCTCATATATTTTAGAGACATAACTTTGTATGTATATGTGCAGAAATTCTTACACTGATGTACATTGGAAGTCTAAGAGATGGACTTGATCCTTTGGGTCCCTTTCAACTCAGAATATTCTGTGATTCTTTAGTAATATTAAAATACATTTTAAAGTGTTTTCAAAATAGTCATGTGTGTGTCCCATTCCGTCCTCCCCCCTCCCCCCTGCCCCCAACATACAGAAGGTACTTGTTTTCTCTTGTCCGGTTTCCTTTAGATTTTTTAGGTATTTTACCTTTCCTTCCTTCATTAATCCATATGAGTATGGAAATAAACTAATTATTTCAGTGAGCTAATTCTGACTAAATCCTGCGATGCAGAACAGCATGTGAAATTGCTTGTGCCCTTCTATTACTCAGGCCTGCAAGAGAAAAGGGGAAAAAAAGAGCATATATATCATGGATTATATTTTGCTTCAGGCGTTCTCTGACCTACTGTATTACGATTTGGCAGTGACATAAAAAAATTAAAAGCTGTTTGGGTTCTTACCAAATACATTTCATAAAAATAGAAAATACAAGTAATTCAAACTGTGGGATAGCTTTAGATGGATGATTATTTCAAAGATTTTAATAGTCCAATAAGAACCTAAATTAATTGCAATGAAGTTAAATATTTTCCAAATAGAGAAAGGGAATTGCATTTTGGCAGTGTGGTACAACACCCTTCTTTCTCACTGAGTGCACACATTTAAAACCTATATAATTTTGACTAAATGAATGCATCCCAAAGGAAATAAATGTAATCAAATGATCATGATATCCACGTTACCCATTTAACAAGAGGATCACTGACCACAATGCAATGTCTTGTTGGTGTAGACAAAAGAGACAGTTATCTCTTTTTTTTTCCCCACTTATAGCCTGTGTAAGATATCTGACAGGGTCAAGGTAAGTCCTAATCAAGTTGTAGGAGGTCCTAGATATAACAAAGGCTCAAGGGTACATTTGGGACATTGCATGAACATTGGCTGGTCTCTGTGAGTTCGCAGTGTGAGGCTGGAGTCGGTAAGGAAAATGATCCTAGAGTCACTTTTTGTAGTCGATGGAGCCTCCAAAGCAATTTGGTGCCTGTGACCTCCAATGACAGAGGGCTGCAAGGGCTGTCAGGGATTAGTCCCATCATCCCTTCAGACACTAAATGAAGAGGACTGGGAGCAGCAATTCAGATCAGAGCTTTTTGGTGACAAGATACAACTTAGTTACAGTGCCTGACTTATAGATGGGTGTGATCTCCTTGATCTTGTCACTTTGTCAGTTTTAGGTCAGTAGCTGGAGTCCACAATTCTGACCTGTGGAAGGGCACCACACCCCATTGGGATTGAGTGTACTCGGTGGCCATTCAGTTTGTATCTATTTAAATCTATTATTTAAACACACTGTTTATATTGGATTGTGAACACTGCAACTAAAAAGGGACTAAATGAGGTACTCCAAGGTAGCATGCAGAATTAGGGACTTTGCAGCCAAAGGGCAGCATATTGCCCTTTCCCCATCTCTTCAAGTATTATCATAAAACAAGCATCCACACCCACCAAGAACTGGCACAAAATTTCATTTTAAATAGAGAAAAAAACTAAGCTTTCCTCCCATCTAAGTACAAGCTTGGAAAAGTCTAGGGGACAAATTTCAGAAAGAGTGAGTGCAACCGTCCTCCTGCTTTTCTATAACACTCTCCTGATCCTTTGCTTCTGATTTAATTTTGTGTTATTACACTTTGGATAGCATGTTATAGTTTACACAGTGGGAATAAAAACTTGTTTGGTTCTGTGCCTGAAATGGCCTAAGGGTGTGCTTTGACAAGATGCTGAGAAGAGCTGATCCACATACAGCAGGTGCAGGCACAGTCTCCTCCCCCAGCAGTGGAGCTGGTTTGGTGCTTTCATGCTCAGCACTGGCTAAGCATCCAAAGTGTCGTCAACATCACAGGGCTTTTCATGAATGAATTTATGAACTCCTCTAATATCCATATTCCAAAGGTATAATAAAAAGAATTGCTGAAATGGAGAGTGTGTTTTTCAGATGGAGAGATCTGAGGGCAGGAAGGGTGATTAGAATAGTTCTTTTCAGGTGCCCAAGTTTTTGCATGAAAAAACTGGTAATTTAAAAGATCTGCAACCTTGATGGGTTGGTTAAATTATCATGCTCTTTAAATACTAAGTTAAGAATTAGCCTTTTCTCTGTGCTTTATGCATACTTTTTTGAAATACTGCTTGGAGGAACATGTTTTTCTAAAAATTCAGTTTTCATTGTTGTTTGTTTATTTCACTTCTATCCTGGAAAATAAAATGGGGTCAAGAACACAGGTAACTCCCTTTAATTTTTTTTTTTCCATTTTACCAATGTTTTAGGCTTTTGGCTGTTAAAATTACATCTGTGGCCCAAAAAAATTGAGAAAGAAGAAAAATATGGGGGAGAAGAAAGAGGAAACCTTTCTTTGCTTTATGTGATGAAGGAAAAAATACAACTTTCTACTTTTCAGTGGTTAACTAGGAGCTTTTCTGAAACCTGCTTCTGTAGGATCTACCTTTTTCTTTAAAGTTACAAAAATTTAAGATGAAAGAATGAGATGGAAGGTTCAAAGAGGATATTTCAGACTGTGATTTTGTGCCTTCATCTAAATATTGTTATAAATTTTTAAGTTTTACATTACTAAGAGGTTTTTATGTTTGTTTCAATTAGGTCCTTTCAAAATACCCCAGTAAAATAGATGAACTTTTCTGAGTTAGTAATTTTTTGGGGAGGGTAACTTTCTGTATGCCAGTTGTATAGATCGAGTGTTGCCAATGTCAGCATGAAGGTTTATCTTATCACTGTTCTACAAAAATTAAGAAATCTGTTACGTTTACTGTGCTTTACTAGTGAGCCTACTCTACTGCTTCTATTTGGCATTTACCAAAGGTATTGCAACAGATGTATTAATGTAGTAAAGTTATTCTACTAATAGTAATTAAAAAAAAATAATTGTCATACTTGCTGTCAACGACTGTCATTAGTCTTACTATTGAGATCCTCAAGTGTCTGTATTATGTATTAGTCTGTTCCCATGTTTTGATTTACCTCTACAGAAGAATTAGTAGTTAGATCTAATACTTTTTATTAAGTACTAAGGGGTCAGAGTATGTCAGTGTAGAAAAAAGCTGCATAGAATAGTGGAATTATCAAAAATATTAATTGTCATCTGCTGTTTTATTTTAGCCATGTCTTTGTTCTGCAACTTTTATGGTTTCAGTTTTCTTAAAGAAATAAGATACCACAGTTAATCTATTGGCACTGAAATTGTGTGTCCTCAAAACTGCTTTTTTTCTTTTCCCATGCATTCATGAAGAAGGAACTAATTTTGTCAAAATTTAAATTGTGTGGTTAAAAGTTCAGTTTGGGTTAGGTCTTTATTTGTTTTAATTATGCCCATCATCTTCAGCATTACTCGTGTTAGAAATTTGCTGTTTCTCCTCTGCTGGAGGTAGTGCAAGAATGCTTTAAAGGGCAGTTCTCTGTCTCCTGTGTGTGCTGGTAGGAAACCTTGTCTGTATGCTACTCAATGTAGTAGTTTCTGCTTCAACACTCAGGTAGTAGCCCCTTGGTGTCTCCATTTTGTTTCAGAATTCAGAAGGTATCCAGTTATGTTCATTTTTAGTAGGGCTCTCAATGATGGCCAAGATGTCTGTTCTGCCGTGCAAGAGATGCCTGAGGAGGTTGGTTCTGTTGTTGAAGGAAGGACTTTGGATACCACCACAGCATCTAAAACCGTAATTGGCAAGTGGCTGAAGAATGCTCCTTCTTCCAATATAAGCTTCAGCTTATTGGAAAGAGGATTCAGAGAAGTATTTTCTTTGGAGAGGAAGAGAGAGGGAAAAAATTGGCCATGAGATTAAGGTTGATATTCTTTCTCAGTCTCTTCTGACAAATATTTCTGCTGTCACTGTGGCCAATCATTTAGCAGACTTTCTGAATGTAGGCCCAAGAAACATCATGGAAAACATCCACTGAGGTATTTTAAAATTCTCTGGGGCTGGGCAATAAAATAATGGAAGTTCACAGACAAAAGATTCAGTTAATTCCAGGCTGAATCCATCAGGAATGGAAAAGGAAAAGAAAGCAAATATATTCACATTCATGTGGAACTGGAAATGGTATGGGATGAGCAGGGATTTATTTTCCATGTAGTTTATCCTCTGATTTTACATTTCGTGGAAAAAAGTTCCCTGGCCCCTGACTGAGGGGCAACTAGGACTTCAGATATTCTGTTAAGTTCATCATGATCTGAAATACCAGAGCAGGTACCCTGAGTACAGATATGTATTGTATACCCATAGCAGTGCAGAAATGGCTTGTAGATTCCCACATCTTATTAAACATGTATTAATCAGAAATGCTGAGATTTTTACTTATAAGTGAAAGAAGTGAAACAACACATTATTACCCAAATTACATGCAAAGTGAACCCACTTTTTTGGGTTTTTTTCATCAACAGATCACTTTATTAATTAGGAGTATTCCATTTTGCAGTTAGTACTCTTTCATATCATTCTCCAAAACTGACTAATTGAAGAAGAAATGCTGGATCCTGTGAGATATGTGGAGTATCTTGTGAACTCTGGCACTTCAAAGGTGCTACCCTGTGCTGTAACAAGGATAAGTTAATGCATTCAGACATGCTTGATTGCTGGGTTTTTTAGTGATGTTCAACATACATGAGTATGAAAAAACAAAACAAAAATAAAAGCTTGTATTTGTGACTGTGGGAAAGGTTTTCTGTTTTAAGAACTGCCTGTTAAAAGTTTTTGATATGACAAACTGATGGCAAACAATCAAATGCAAACTTGTCCTTAGTCATTGGAAAAACACCTTTTTATATTCTTAAAAAGAAGAAGAAAAAAGAAAATAAAAAACAAAGCCCTAAATAGAAAGCCAGCAGAATGCCAGACCTGCATATAAACTAAATGGATAGTTATTTTCCAATTATTGAAGTTTTTTATTATTAATTTAGATTAACGAATAAATGCAAGAAAAATAATAATTAATCCTAAAATGACCTGTAGGTTCAATTTCTGGGGAGCCATGATAATTCTTATATGTGCTACTCATCTTGCTTTTTGACATTTATGTTGTCTTTCCTTCAACATTTAACTTTCCTATAAGAAAGTGGAGAGGAGTAATGTTGAGGGCTGGCATGCTTGAGAGAGCTGTGGAGCAGTTGCGAAGCAGCAATCAGTCTTGCATATTGCAGTATGTAAGTGGGTAATGGTGATTAATGTTCAGTGGGATGCCGTGTACTATAGAAATGATGCCTCTTTCATTCAATCTGTATGCAGAGAGTCATGTGAAAGCTGTAAAAAAATCGGGACGATTTGCTTTGCACAGCCTTGTTAGCATCAAGATTTCTTACATGCAGGTTGTGTACTGCTTGTGTCTTGGGTTTTTGAGTTTTGGGGTTTTTTTCATTTTTGGTTGTTTGGACCCTTGATTTACTCTTCTCTTTGCTGTAAAGCAATTGATACTGTGAAAAGTAATTTTGATTTTTTTGTTTGTTTTAGATTTTGTGTGTGAGAATGTTGAGTATGGAGTGGAGAGAGCTAGAAAACTGCTGTTGCTGTGTGGGTTAATTCACAAGCAACTTGTAACTTGGTCATATACAATGTTGATTCATTTGAGAGGAGGGAGGGCTAGATTGTATCAATGGTCTGTTGTTTTAGCTTTCTTTTTTAAAACACTTGTATGTATCTGATGCTCTCCTGTATAAAGGGTAACAGTCACAAATACATGTGCAGTCTGTCTAAAGTGCTTTAATGCACATGCGTAGCTGGAGGGATTAGTTTAAAGGCGATGTGGTTGCAAAACCAAGTTTTTAGGAGAAGTTTTTGTCCCCCAAAAAGCAGATTTTACAGTGTTTTATTTTGCTGAATATTAGAGTCTCTTTCTGTGAAGAGCTAGAGGAGTTGGGGCCAGCTGTGGAAGGAGTCAGGGAAAGCTCAGGAACCTTTACTTCAAACTACCAGTGTTTGAAATCATTCCCCAAACAGTGAATGTGGAACACAATGAACTGAAAACTGGCTAGGTAGTATTTTTTAAAAAAATAACAAAAAGATGGTGTTGGGAAGGATGGAGTGATGTGTCTTGAGAAATATGCTGCTAGGTAGTCTTGGCTGAGGAAGCTTGTTAGCACTGGTGTTGCAGAACGTGAAGTCCCAAATGTGACTCGATAAGCTGTCCTTGTGCCATCTGTGACAAGCTCTTGTACCTGGGTGGCCTTGGTGTCGTGGCATTCTGATTGCAGTCAGTCATGTGCTTCTGCACAGCAGACACAACCACCCCCCTTTTGGAACGAAACACACTCTTATTTCATCTGCTGTGTGAAGCCCAAGGGGATCTTTAGACCTTGTACTTTGATCTGCTTGCTGCAGGCTGTTTAAACAGGCTGTTCCCTGACTGTGTCCCGTAATGTGTGTGACTGAGACCAGCCTGTTTCAGAAGCATTTTTGTTCTCCACATCCTTGAAAGATGCCACAGTTCTTATGCTGCTTTTACTCCTGTATTATAGATAAATATGAATACCTTCTCTTCTACCTTTATGTGAATTTGTTTGACTTCTGTGTCAACTTTTGGCTCTTGTCTTGTGCTGTGAGATTTAAGAGCCCTTCCCAGACCTGTGGCTACCTCACTGCATTTGAGTCACATGCACCTGCCTTATGGTGGTGATGAATCCAGTCCTGGTATCCAAGTCTCATGGAGCAGCTCCATCTCCTTTTTTGATGCATATGGTTTGTGGCTCTCTACTGCTTCTGTTGCAACATGGAGACACAAGCAAAACCCCACATTTCAGCATCAGTCTCAGCTATCCCCTCTGCAACTGTGGGTTGCTCTTTCCTGTCAGTGCACCTGGCCCTTGCAGTTGATGCTTTTGGGCTCATTTTGTGGGGAGGTTCCTGTGGAACTCCTGTGCTCCAGCTGCTGTCCACAGCAGGCTTTTTTCTAGAGCTGACTCAAATTCACCATCCCTAGGTGCATTAGCTTGTGTACATAACTGAAGATTTCAGGAAACTGTTTAAAAACAGTGGCCAGAAGGATGAGGGAAGTGATTCCGCCACTCCACTCTGCTTCAATGTTCCAGCTCTGGGGTCCTCAGCACAGGAAAGACATGGACCCGTTGGAGGGAGTCAAGAGGAGGGCCATGAAGAAGATCAGAAGGCTGGAGCACCTCTCCAGTGACAAAGGTTTAAGAGAGTTGGGGTTTTCAGTGTGGAGAAGAGAAGGCTCCAGGCTGACGTTGTAGCAGTCTTGCAGTACATAATGGGGCCTACAAGAAAGCTAGAGAGGGAGTTTTTGCAAGGGCCTGTAGTGATAGGATGGAGGGAAATGGCATTAAACTGAAGCAGGGTTGGTTTAAAGTAGTTTATAAGGAAGACATTTTTTACAGTGAGTGTCGTGAGGCACTGGAACAGGTTTCTCAGGGAAGTTCCTGATTCCTCATCCCTCGAAGTGTCCAAGGCCAGGCTGGATGGGGCTTAGAGCAACCTGGTATCATGGAAGGTGTCCTCACCCATGGCAGTCGAGTTGGAACTGGGTGAACTTTAAGGTCCATTTCCAACTTAGACCACTCTATGATTCTGTGACAATCTATGTTTGAATGGCCAAAATCACTAAGCAACAGGGATTTCTTCTGCCTTGACCTTATCATTTTTGCTACTGTCATCCAGAAATTCACATCAGACCTTTGTACTCTTAGACCTCTGAGGTACTTGTGCTTGAAGTGCATTATGACATAAACCAGGAGTTGAAATTATTATTTTTTTGTTCCCGTGGAATCCAGTCAGTGCTAAAGTAGGGAGGTGGTAGTTCAGTGATTAACTCAGCGTTGTGTTTCATAGTGAAACCAACCTGGAGATCACTATCTCTTGGTAAAGAGGTGGTTATTTGTCTGCTAAAACTTAATTATCCTCTTGTATGCACATACCTACACCTGCACAATTGAAGTTTTTTACAGGTTTCAATGGTAATTTTTAGTCAGAATTTTCAAAGTTTTGGCATTTTATTTTTTTTTGTAAACAAAAAAGGCTTATGCTATCATATGAACGAAGGTTTTCTAAAATAATCCAACATTTTGTCTTGAAGGCTTCTGAAAATGAAAACTATTTCCAGGCTTATATAATGAGAACAATATAATTAAAAATAAATGAGCCTATTCTTTTTTTATTCGTTCAGCACAGTATATTTTTAGTTTTCTGTATTTCTTCTAAATCCTTCACTGTTTCTCTCTGTAGAAAATGTCAACAACACTCTAATTAATTGTTCTACTGTGTACAGAGGAGTAGGCTTTTTATATATGAGCAACACCAAACTGCTACTATGTATTTACAGAAAATCAATGAGAAAATTCTAGCTAGAATATTGTCACTTCCCAAAGGTAGTAAAATTTAATTTTCACCAATCAAAGTGTCAACTTGATGAATGTATGTAAGACTACGTATATCCAACTGCAGAGTTCATTATACTAATATAAATTACAAGGTAATCATTATGTTAATTACATAATGCCTAATAAAATAAGGTTGACAGACCTTTCCTGATTTTTTTTTTTTTTTTAAGAGTGGCTGGTATAATTTCGTCTTATTTGAAAAAGTGATGACTTCCAGTACCTCCTGGCTTTTAAAATCATACTTACCTGTTCAATGTTCTCTAAAGTGCACTTGAGGGGCTCAACACAAGCGCTCAAGCATTTGCCATTTCTATGTCATCATCTCCTTTTCAGTAGGTGAAAATCTTAATCCCTTCTAGACATTTCTCTGTAAAATGCAGTCATATTGGGACTCTTTCTGCTTTGTCCTTTTTTGGCTTAAAATACTTGTTAATGAGTTTTTATTTTTATTTTATTTTTTTTTTCTTTCCAGAACTTGTGGAGTATACAGAAAATATACAGTTTGTCCCTTAAAGCCTTTCAGTTTGCTGTGCAGTACTTTTCTTCCTCACATTCATCTCTTTCCATTTGACAGTTGAGAAGATTACTCCTAGGAGGTGTGTGCCCTGGGCTCAGCATGCAAAACCAGGAGAGAAGTAGGAGCTCACTGCAGCTGACATACCATTCATGTTGCCCTGTCCAAGCAGGTGTGGTTTGGCCAGCACAGGTTCTGAATTTCATCTCTCTTACAGCCAGAGCTATCCTGGTGAAATGAGATGTGGACTGATCTCCTACCAAAGTTGGACTGGCTATGGGGCCAGACCAGGCTGATCAGGGCTTGGGCTAGTCAGTTTGGAACTGCCCAAGGATGGACATGGCACAGTCTCTCAGGGTGACCTGCTCTTCTGCCTCACTATCATCACAGGAAAATAGTTTCTTTCAGGTGTTGAGAGTGGTCTAATGTGTTCTATGTGGAGTGGGGACAATCCCTTATCTTGATCTCTGGATACACCATTGCCTTCTCCAGGTCATTGATACAGATGTTAAAGTGTGCAGGTCTCAGGACACTTCTCTATTTGGTGCTGTTGTCTGGGTAGGCTACAAGTCACTCTGATCCCATCCATGCGACCAGCTTCTTACCCATCTGGTTGTGTGCTAGTCTTCCCTCTTTCTCGTCCTTCTCTCTGGACATTGTGTATACTCTTAATAGGAAACGACTCCTCTCCACTCCTGCCTCCTTTTCTTTTTTTTTTTTCCTAACAGACATCTTGTACATGGAATGGAGGAAGAATGGGAGTGATGTAGTAACCCAAAATTTACTCCAGGGTTTTCTATACTGTGGCTCCCATACTTTTCTTTCTCAAAACATGAACCGTTAATTGCTGCAGAGTAAGTAGGATAATTAAGTTCTTTCTGGTAGGTCAGATCACTGATCACTCTGAGGTCCTGCAATGCATACTTAAGCTACTTGGGCTGTAGTAGAGTTTAACAGCCTTCATCCTCACAGTCTCTTTTAAGCAGATATCAGAGAGGCTTTCGTGAATTGTACTTGGTCCTCCTTTTTCTTGGTTTTCTGCTGTTGGACTCCTGTGTTTTGTGCTGAGGAGATGGAGAAAGCTTTGAAAGGCTTTAAGATGTTATGAACTTAGATATCAGCTGGAGAGAAATGCTGTAGTTCCTGTGTTTTGACAGTACAGACTGCAGTATGATTTGTGTGCTACTGACACAGTACCTTTGAAAAGGTGAGGAAAGAATGGATTTGGTCCTGTTTCTCTCTTTAATGCCTGTTTTAGTTATTACATTAGTATTAAAAAAACCCATGAATGGTCATACTCCTATTTCATGATTTTAGTTTCTCATTCTTTAAGGAAATGGCTGAATATAAAAGCACCCTGGTTCCATTATAAGTAGTAATAGCAATAATTTGCTTGACTGGACAAGTCAGAAAATTTTCATTATGAAAACAAAGAGAAAGAAAAATGTAATTTTTATACAGTGGTAAATGTTGAATAAGGGTTAGATTTATACAAGGTTAAATAATTTTGTAAACTCATTAGCTATGAGGATAAATGTAGGGAGCTGGACTTGCTCAGTTCAAGAGGAAAGAAGACTGTAAGAGAACCTTCCAGCAGCCAGCAGCTGCTGAAGTTATGAAGGAGGCAGGACCGAGCCTTTTGCCAGTATACATACCTGGAGAATGAGTGATTTTAGTAATAAATTGAAGAAGGGGCTGTTCAGTCTGGATTTAAGAAAGCTTTTTGTAAGGATAATTAAGCTGTTAAGCAGGTTGCCCAGAAGTTGTGCAGTGTTCGTCCTTTGAAGTGTTCAAGACTAAATGAAATAAAGCCCTGAGGAGAAACCTGGTCTGATCTTACCCTGACCAGCAGATTGAACTGGAGACCTCCATATATCCCTTACAACCTGCATTACTGTCTGATTGGGATAAGAGTGTTCTTTATGTGAGATTCATGGGGCCCTGGCTATAAACCGCATGGACATTTGTCCTGAGTGAGGTCTGCAGTCTATGCACAGCAATTCCTCCATAGCTTTTTGTCATCTTTTCCTCCATGTTTAATAGATGCCATTTTCCACCAAACTGGGTTTAATTGGGTTCTGATTTCTAACTTCATGGTCAGAATTTGATTCTGCCTCTCCAAAAGCTATTTCAGCTCAAACCCATTTGGTACTGGAGATTAAAACTGTGGTTGCTGGTTTTATCCAGATTTACTGTATGTGATTACTGGACAGTGGAATGATGCAGTATCTGGGTGGGCAGGAGATAACATCAGTTTCATCTTGGGCCTGTTCTGAAAACATGACAAAAAAGCTCAGGGTTTAGTCGTTTTGATGTGTTTGAGCAGCTCATGTAGAGGACAGTTGGGACAGTCTGAGCAGAAATGAAAGAGGTAAGGATTGACTTAAAGGTTGGAAGCGCCAATGGGAAGGTCTCAGAAGCTCGGGAGATGTTAGAAGCAGCAGTGCAAGAGGACATCTGGTAGGAACAGCTCTGGGATGGGGTGGATTGAAGAAAAGGAAGTTAGAGGTGCTGTGGGAGGGGAGGACCCTGGACCACCATGACTTGGGGCCACAGAGGGCTTATGTTTCCATGGCATCTCTGCCTGATGAGGATGTGGTGCATGTGCAGGAAATTCTGCTCCTCCCTACCCACTTTAAAAAAAAACAAAAACAAACTGACAACTTGAGGAAATACAACATCTCTAGGTAACAGAGTGAAAGCCTCACAGATAGGAAACCCTGCAAAATTTAGTAGCTTAAAGCAGTGTGTTCAAACAAGCAGCACAGCTAAGTACATTAGGAATTAATTGAACTGAGTGAATTTGTGGAAGTGAATTATGCTGAGACCTGTGGCTGCTCAATATTGACACTGATTTGCTTTCATAGACTTTAAATTGTTATGTAATGGTTAGCCTCAGTGTATGATATATAGCTAAACCATTAGTCATTATTATAAGGGATAATTTCACTTTGAATGCTACAGCAATTCATTTGACTCTCAGCTGATAGCAGTTGTTGTAAATGCAGAATTCATTTTATGTGCTTTTTTCATTGGTTTTACACCATGTTCATCTCTTTCTCCATATTAACCAAGTCACAGGCTCCATTTTCACTTCTTTCTCATCTTCCTTCATTGTTAAGTGCAGCTTGGTGCTCACTGGCTCTTGCCGGTCTTTCTGCATAATTTTCCCCTTTTTGTTATTCTTCCCAGTGTCTAGAGATACGATGGTAGCAAGGAATTCAGGTAACTTTATCATCATTCAGAACAAGGAATTTGTTGACAAGAGAAAACAAATCCCAGATGCCCTCATTGTCTGTAAAACTTGTAATTCTCAGTACTTTTATTGTAAAGTTATCCTGGATCTTTTGTTATTATAACTGTTATTAATAATACATTCTTCCACTGAGTTTCTGCCATAAGACAGGCTTCCTCAGCTTTTTTTTTGTGTCAAATTCTCATACTGCTTTCTCTGTTGCAGGAGCCACTTTCTTCTTTATACCTATATATATGTTTTGGTTCATATTCTTAAAGGCAATATTCCTTTGCATTAGTGATACCTGTTCATATTATTCCAAAATTACCTGCCTGTTAAAAAAATATAAGGCATAACTTACCCACTTAGTGCTCATGCTTAGTGAATTATGGTACTTCTGTCTTGATTTGAGGGAATAATCCTGTATTTTGATATTTTTAAAATTAAACACTTTTGTCTCATCTTGCAGAGCTGGCTGCTTATATATTGAATGAGTTAGGGGTGGTGGTAAAAGTATGTGGGAATTGCATAACTGGGACCCAACATTAACCCTGCTTTGGTGAGGCCACTTTATGGAAGCTTTGGCCTGAATTAGGGTTTCATTTTTTACACCGCAGTCTGTCTTCTCACTCTGACTTTTTGCAGTCAAAGTCTTTGCCCCATTGATTCCTGAACTGAGCAGTGTTGGTGTCTGATCCATGACAAGACTGGAATTTTCTAATGCAATGAGGGCAGACAGGCTCAATGGGTTTGGTGGTCACAGGTGACCAGCAGTACGGTTTTTTTGGCCAGGGGCCAAATAAACTGGAAGTTATCAGTGAAATACATAGGTTTGCATATGCATATGCTCTCACAAAACCAGACAGCTTTAAACTGAGATTAGACCTGAGAATTTTAGCTTTCCCATAACGTGAAGCATTTCAAAACAGGGAATCAGATCTTTACAATCTGATTAAGGTCATGATGCTCTCCTCATGTTATAGTTTTGATTTTACTAGTACATAAAAATTTGTTTGGCTTATGGGTGTACACATTTTCTTTTTTTTTCTTTTTTTTTTTTTTTTGTTAGCTATGTGAATTACAAATTGCTCTGAGGAAAATACAAATGAAGCTTGAATAAACTAGAACTACTATTCTGGCTTAAGGAAATGTAGGAACATAGCTCATAACTGCAAAGCATTTGCAGGTCATAGAGGAGCTTGTTCCTGATCATCAAGTATTCTTGCTCATATAGATGGGAATGGCTCATTATTCCCTAAGTAATATGGAAATTCCTTTTTTAAAACATTTCAAGAGTGAGAATTACTGTTTCATCTGATTAATTATATATTCCAGATATACATCTTACATTTTACTTCTTTTTCTGGAAATATGTTAATGCCTTCTCTAGAAATTCCTGCTTTGTGTCAGAAGTTTTTATGTTGTAACAGTTGCCTTGCCTAGTGCCTGATGATGCTGTGTCCTTCACCAGTTTTTCTTGCCCATCTGCCTGCCCTATTCCAAAGTCAGCCAGCCTGTCTGCTTTTATTCTTAATTTTGAACTTTTCCATAATTCTTGATGGGATGTGGTACAGTGTTAAAAAAATAGCACTGATGAAAAGGTAAATTATTGATTCTAACAAGGAATTACTTTGTGCCCTGCTTGAACATGCTTCAAAGTGCATTCATAAAGTTGGTATTGGCACAGCCTTTCTGGTCAAACTAAAACAGATACCATGATTGCAGTTGTCGTAGAGGTAGGCATGGTTGTATTGCTCCATTGAGTTTGTGTAAATGCAGTTATATATACTTCTGATAGTGAAGGCAGATCACAACTCAGAGCACTGGAACAAAATAATTACATAATTTGATGCTTGCTTTTTATTATTTTTTCAGTATTTGTGCTTGTGGTGTTGGGATTTGTCACATTAATTTTTCTTGCAGTAGTAAGCATGATTTTAATTGATGTTTGCAAAGTGTATACAATTACTTTGAAAATGGTCAAGCATTCTTTCATTTAAATTTACTAGTTTTTATTTTTAAACTACTTAAAGTTTAACAAGTATTTTGTCATTTTTATTTTATTTTTTTCTCTTTCAAAATCTAAGATTGAATTTTCAGTATTCTGCAAGAAGTTTGAATTGAGGAGAAAGATTATTTTTCCCCTCTTGCAGAAAGTAAATGCCTAATTTCGGTTTTGGATGCTTCATTCACAGGTCTAATGTGCTGAATTTGTAGTAATGGATCTCATTTGATGAAGCTTTCGAAGCACTATTTTATATATGTATAATAGTAATGACATGATGCTCCTAGGTTTGAGTCCCAGCTCATTAAGTCGATGCCTTGGAATCCTAGCAGGGCTATTAATTTTTAATGTATTTATACAGTATAAATGATTAATGTGTGCCTCTGCACTACAGTCAAGATTTTGAAATGGGGAATAACAGATGATACAGCATGCTTTCAACTGTGAAAATGTTTCCCAGGGGAGCACTGAAACCTGAAAAAGAGTGAGCAGATCAAAACCAAAGAGTTAAATTAAAGAATGCTTTAGGTGCGTGTCATTTGAAAACAGATAACAAATATTTTAACTTCCCATAAACATTATATTATTACCTACAGAGGTAGGAAAACCTATTTTTTCAATGTCGTGTCAGATAACATACTTCAAAAAGTATCCAAAATAAATTATATGTGGGGTTGTTTAGTTAGTTACTTAGTTAGTCTTTACATTCAAATGAGTTTCAATGGGAATTTGTGCATTTGGTAGAGGGGGAGTAACTTTAGCAGTAGTTCTGTGCTGGGAGTTATTTTAGCAGTAGTTCTTTGCTCCCATTGTCTGTGTGGAGATGCTGTTAGATCTCTGTCAATTCAGATGGTGGAGGGAAGCAGCAGTAAGAGCTGTCTGATAGAAGTTTCCTCCACTTGCAGACTTCTGAGGCATGGACCATGAAACACACACATGTACAGGGCCAGAAGCCAAGGGCTGAAAACAAGAGAGATAGCAAGGACTAGGATGGGTTAGGAGGTGGCTTGTGCCCTTGTGCCACTCATTTTCCACTGCTGATGGCAGTTTGAAGTCATTCAGCACAGCAGTATGTGAAGTGTATGACTAATGCAAGGGCCACTGTATAAAACAAGCACAGCTTTGTTTCACAGTGCCACAACAATAAAGTTTCCCTCCCTTGATTAGTCCTTCCGTGTTGTTGAAGATGTTTATATTTTTACAACATCACAGAATGATTTTTTACAAGATGTAAGGCCTCATTTGACTGTTCCTTATGTGGAACACTTGTTAGATGATACATTTTGAAGTACCACTGACACTAGATAATACAAGCCCTGAAAACTATTCTTGCACTTTCTTTGGAAATGCATCAAATCCTTATTTAAGAAAGGCTTTCTATTAACAGTGATTTGTCTGTGTTATTTCTGTGCAAGGTACCTGCTCTGCTTTTACCATGTTTGCTTGTAGAAAATTTTTACTCTTTCAACTTTTTTTAGTTCCAAGTCAGCATAAAAAAATACAGAATCTTCTTTAAAAAATTAGAAACTCTCATGCACTTAAAAAAATACTGTCAGTGGTTCTCTGAGACACTACTTGATATTGGTTAAACTAAGTAGCTTCCTGAGCAACGTGCTTCTGGAGTGCTGCCTTGTAGAGTGGAGTTTCTTTGAAGCCTTGAAGCTGTTGAGGCCAAGTGGACAACTCAGTAGTACGTTACCTCCTAAAATTGAATTATATTGGCAGTGTAAGAGGTTTGCAATCTTGCTTCCCCTCATCAAGGCTTTCTTTCTTCTGCAAGTCAGGAGATGCAGTTTCCCTCCTCTTCAGCTCAGGAGTAATTCCTCTTCTGCTACTGTCTTCAGTGCACTTTCTGGGTGTCCCTGAATTGTTGTGGCTGTAGTGTAGTGTAGTTTCTTGCATGCACATGTGCTCAAATTTGTCTTATACTACTGTTGTACAAAATATATATGCTCTAAATATGTACCAAATACGTATCTGCTACTTTCTTACATTTAATAGGATTGAACTTCAGAATCACAGGGAAGATTGAGGCTTGAAGGGACCTCTGGAGGTCAACTTGTCCAACCCCATACTCAGGCTGGGCCACCTGGAGCTGGTGGCCCAGGACTGTGTTTAGTCAGGTTTTGAGTATCTCTGAGGATGCAGACTCCATCATATCTTCATATGAGTGAAATCTATTTTGTCCTTTTAAGGTGTTTCAGTACTATTGAAGTATTTAGGGTGCATCTAGATCAGTAAATGTTTTCTTTGATATTTACAGTAAATCCAAAATTTGATCCACTGTAATACTTCCATGACATACATAAATGACAAGGGGACTCACTGGCGATAAGCTCTTGAACTCTGTTTCGTAACTATGTCAGAGAGTTTGATGGACAGGGTGACACCATAGCGGGCTGTGAGAAGGACTCTGCACCTGTGGGAAGACTGTGAGGGAGGTGAGTAAACTGTATAAAGGGCATGCAGGTCTCTCCCTGCTCTTTCCCCCTCTCTAGGACTGCATTATTCTCTTCCCATCCCTAGTCCCCTCTCTCTGGACCTGCAGGTGTCCTGTCTTCCAGTGTCAACCCCCTGATATATGCAGATGTGGCCGATGGATGCCATGCCAGGAGCAAGACACTGAGTTGCAGGATTGGGGCAGCCCTTGAGCAGCTCTGGTCTTACCCACAGACTACCATACCACTGGTGGCTTCTCACCATGTGGGCTGCTGAGAGTACAGCCCACAGACTTGGAAAGCTTCCAAGTAAATTTTATCCTCCTTTTCCTTTTTCTCCTGATCTTTGCCAGTTCTGTGGTCCTAAGCCATAGCAAGAAGTTGGAGAATTGTATGAGTTTTGCTTATCTGCTTAATTAAGTCCCTCAGAAGAAAGTGCAGATGGAGATGCCTTGGTGAGGTTCACAGGGTTGTTTTGTCTGCTGAAAATGGAGAGGTGGAGAGCTGTCAGGAGATGCTGCTCCTGACTGGCACAGAAAGCTTTTGGGGCACCTTGCCACTTAATTTCTCCATGCTGCAATTTTCTCAGCTATGAGGCAGGTGTAGAGAAATTTGCATTAGTCAGTATTTTATGATATGAGGTTGAATTTTTTTTAAGATTTCTAAGCTCTCTTGGGATCCTTGAAGTGAAATTACGGTGTAAAGGGCAAATAAATGATTATTTGACTACTTCATTTTCCAAGGAAACTTAGTTCTAAGCTAAATAATCTTCAAAGCTGGTGTGTCACTAGGAAATAAAAGATGGCTAAAAGCTAAAGAGGTTATTGAGCCAAGCTGTGATGAATTAACTGAATTAGTGTGAAGTAATGGCAAAATGTCACCACATTTGTAATTACTTCTTTACAAACATGAGGGATTATGAAATGTATTTTAAAAGTAGGATTTTTATCAAAGAATCTGCTCGCACAATTTACATTACAGGAAAATACCTAGTGCGTCAAAATGTGTATTATTGATGAGTAAAATACCACAATATGAAATTTGGTGAAAATTTTAGTGTGGGATTTTATTCTTTTGTATTCTTATAATAATTTCCTTTTACAAACATAGTAAAATTACAAATTTTCTAGGCCTGCATGTTAAAATTATTTCTGCTGTGAGAGGTTTGGCTTTTTTGAGGATTCTTTGAGGTTTAGGCTCAAAGTTGTTTATCAGATGTTGCCTCAATGATACACAAGTGTATATTGACTGAATACATTGCTGGGCCTGGCTGCTGTAGAAAATGAAAATACATTAAGTAACTACTGCAAGTCAAGGAGACATCTTTTCCTGGGTAATGATGTGGTGTTTCTGGCAATAGAAAATTTCCCACTGAACGTTTAATTTGACCTATTGATATATAAGATTAGCCTGTTTGAGACAGCTGATTAAGTCTCCAATTTCATTTCAGTTGGGAGAAGAAAAAGGCTGTGCAGCAGAGCCTGAGGACCCATCCTCTGGCGCACTGTGTGTGGGCATTGTTTTCAGTCAGCTTTGTAGCTACACTGTGTGCCCCTGCTTCTTTTTGGATGTGCTGCAGGAAAGCTGGTTGCTCTATGTGCAAGCAGCTTTCACCTGGGGGTTCATTAATAGGTTTGGGGTTTTTTTTTTGTTTGTTTGTTTGTTTGGGTTTTTTGCAGTATATGTAAGTTTCTGCTATAAGTTCTTGGCAAGGATAGCAGTCAGATGAAGGCAACTGTATATATTCTATTCTGTCTGACAACTGGTGCAAGAATGAGAAGCAAGGTGTTGATATCAGCATGTCAACTTAATATTTGTGGGGGAAAAGTGTGTAGAACCTGCAAGAACAGACTGGTATGCACACAATCTCTGCCTGATGATATTACTATAAATGTCATTTTATGGTACTGCTTAACAGGAATATTCACAGAGATGGCTATATCTACAAAAGAGAAGGAAAATACTATGAGTCAGTGAGGTTTTACTGATGGCTTATTGTGTGGAGGTGGTATTGAGTGCTAGATGATTGGCCAATTTAAAAACTAAATGGAGAGTTCCAAGAAGACATTAAGTGGTGCAAACATCAAGAAAATAAATGCTAATCTCTCACTGTAGGTGAGTTTTAAGTAGCCTCTGCTCGTCTGAGTATTTGCACATTATAACCTAGTGCTAGACAAATATATTTACTATTTCTCCCTTCATTATTGTTATTAGGTGATCGTACAAAAAACAGTCTGGATTTTGTAGCCTCTGACTTTGCTGACAGCTGTCTTTTAATTAATGCTGTCATCTCTATCATAAGTTACTTGAGTAGAGGATTCTCAAGTACTGTAGCCTTTCAGGACTATTGCTAGTTGTCCTCTCCTGGTATCCCCTACACACGATAGAAATGCTGTACCTGTAGGAGGGGTTTAGGGCTATTTTCCTCTCTAACACAACTTTTGCTATAACAATACTGTATTTATACTTCATGAAGATAGGCACAGTCAGAACATCAGTGTTAGTTTTTCTTCTTAACCTCTATGGATAGGGCCCATTTCTGTGTTACAGAATAATTCCCAGAGCTAACTAAACCTTGTGAAAGATGTTTCTCAAGCCTGGCAAAGCTACTACAAGTGAAGATAGAATTGCATCGGCTGAGCGGCTTAGCTGAAGCTTGTGAAGCATCCAGTATCTGTGAGCACTCTGTCTTTTGTGGTTTGGGAGCAGATTTATTCCTGTTTTTCAAAAACAAAAAAAACCAAACGGCTGTAAGAAAGCAGTATGCATTTGGTGAATAATATGTATTCCCTGAGGTGGTGGAGTGGCAGTGGTTGACGAGAAAGACTGTTCGAGTGTGGATCAGAGTCAATGCCTGCAGTCTTCTAGAGGTTTGAAAAATGGCTCTATCAAAAGAGTCTTGTCCCATTCAGCTCCAATGCTTTCCTTTTCAAAATAAGTCAATTCAGAGTGAAAATGTCAAGGCTTTCATTCTCCTTATAAGACCCTTTTGAAGCACAAACAAGATTTGTATAACCTCCACTAGACATTAAACATTAATTTTGAAGACTACAGAGGTAACTATCAGCATATAGGGAGTTGATAATGCTTGAAGACTGATTTCTTAAAAAATGCCTTCACATCATTTGTGAAAAACACTAATAATTCATTTAGCCAAAAGCTCAATGCATGTGATCCTTCAAACTGTCTAATGACTCAAGACCTTCTTTGAATTTTAACTGGTTTTTTTTCTTAACCAGATAAGGATTTTAGATAATATGTTCATCTTGTATAATTGCTTTATTGCAAGAAAAGTATTCCTGGGGGATGTTCTTTCTTTTGTTACTCAGATTTCAGTGTAATCCTATTTGTGTCTCTATATCAAAAACAATATAGAAGACTTTTTTCTTATGGCATTGACAACTCAAGTTTATTTGGCCTAAAGAAAAAACCTTATTTGCTAATTCTGAGAAGGTAATACTGATTACTGATGCATTCTTCCCTCCTACGTTCTTGTATTCAGTCAAAACTGAATATATTTGCAGCAGAATCTGCTGTTTTTAATTTCAGACCACAAAGCTGCTGAGCAGCCTCAGTTCACCTCACTAGTGAGCTGCTCTTTGTGCCTGTACTTTATTCTGCTCCCCGAGCAAGAAGTTTTGAGATTTGAGAGCACTTTTTCTTTGAGGAATCTCACTTAGCACTTAGGTTTTGATTCTGTTTGCTTTGGTATGAGGTGGCATTAACTTTCATATTTGAACTATGAGATTCATGATTTGCTAATGTGAAAGAAAACAAAGAGCCATATACTCATGATGCATTTTAACCCTGGGAATCAGTCTTTCTAAAGTCCCTCTATAATGAGTGGAGAGAATGTGGTAGGTAGCATTTCTAGGAAAAAAAAAAAAGTGTTTCAGCTTCCTCTGCTGGCTTGCTCTTGGAAGAGAGGAAACCTCATGGGATTGCCCTCTTGAGGCTAGTTCTTTTGGATGTTTCCCCAAGAATTAATAGTTAAATCACATGTAAGAGAATACTTTGAATAGCACAATGCTGAATCTGTATGCTGAACGTATATATGCATGCTGATTGTTGTATTGTAAATGCAACATACTCCAAAAACATTGCTTGTGTGTGTTAAATAACTACAATTTATAATATAATGTATGAATAACCAACCTACCTTTTCTTCTACAGGCTTCAACTAAGATTAGACTAAAATTATCACCTTCAAATAGATTCCATCAAAAGCAAAAAGGACTAGCAGTTTTCAATTCTCTAAAATATCTTCATAATGGAATAACAAGTTGTAATCTGAGGAATTTATATTCAAAGCTAGAATATTACAAGAAGAATGTGAGAATTTATGCTGCAAAAATTTTGGATACTTTCTTGTTCTTTAAAAGCAAAACAGTATGGTAGTTTAAGATGCGTTGAAACATACATGTATATATTAAACAATGTAGATTATTGACTTTTCGTAATATGATTTCAATAACTACTGTTGGTTTTGGACATTTTTTTGTAAGAAATCCCAGTGTCTTTGCAGTCTAGAGTTTTATTTTCTATGTTATTATTTTTTCCTTTAGTTGCTGTCCTGTATAAAACTGATTGCCAACATGTTCCTGGTTCTGCATGTCAAGCAAAAAAGCAGCTGAGAATTCTGTGTATTACAAGAGGGGTTTAGATAGTATTTCATTAATAAGGAAAGAGTCTATAATGACATACTGCATTAATTTGGTATAATTGCATTCCTTAGTCATGATGCAAGTGGAGATCATCTAATATGCCCATTAATGAAAGTTTCATAAGTCTAGAAATTAAGAAGTTTTTGTCTTTTCTCAAAGTTACTTTAGAACCAGAAAAAAAGTTAAACTCTCTCAAAATAAATTAGATCTTGTTGATAAGAGAGAATAGCATCAAACAAGTATGGGAAGCGAAAGTTTTCCAGGGAAAATACTTTCATTCATATTCTTTTAATTGTAGGTGTTGGAAAGGCCTGAACTTCTTGAAATAGCCTCGTCATGACGAATTATTTGACAGAGTATAGACAGTGTAAACAAAATCCTTATTAAACTGTTTATAGCATGTTATTTTTTTATGTTTATGCATAAGTTCTTCTGGATTGTGAATGCATTGTGCCATAGATAAAGAGACGTGATTTTGCACTGTATAGGTCAGCTTGTTTTGGGTAGATGTTTTTTCCTTTGTCTCACTATAATCTCATTATCTCATTTTTTCTCCCCACAAATAATGGAGAACTGAGTGGGGATAATATTGTAAATAAGTATTTTTCATAAGAATTTGATTTTAATTCAGTTTTTGTAAGATGGTGGATAGAAGCCAAGTATTATATTTCTTCTCTTTTCACAAAATCTAACATGTTACAATCCAGTTTTCAAATGGAAGTAACAGGATAAATTGTATATGTTGTGCAATACATACCTAATCTCTATTCACTACGCTGCTCTGAACCAGATAATGAACAAGTAACTCTTCATTGCTATAATTGTGAAGTATGCTGGGAATTAATGTCAGCAATAAGTACCCATATTTCATTTAATTCTAATGTGCCAGCTTTCAAACTCAAGAGATGCCAGATGCCTTAATGTTTGGGGATTTTGTTGTTGTTGTTTTTCTGATGTCAGAGCCAAAGATGGAAATGAAGTGTGGTGGGTTTGTGTTATGGAAGTTGCAACTCTCCATCAGCCTCAGCCGCTCTTGGTCCGACTTGGCTCAAGCTCCTTTCCCTGTAGCAGCAGCATACTTTAGACAGCCTCTAGGCATGAGACTGATGTTTCATTTCGGCTTTGTGTTCCTTTTTTTTTTTTCTTTTTTTAATTTAAAATATTTAGCATGAAATGATACTGTTTTGCTTAGAGCATTTTTTGACTGATTTCTTTTAGCAGCCTCAATATGGCAAATATGCAACGTGGCGCATTTGAGTTAAAGGTAATGTAAGGCACATCAGAATAAAGAATATTTTTGATAAAAAAAGAAATCTAAAGATGCTTGACATTTAGCTGAAGGATGATGCACTGTCTCTTTTAACACAGTGGTTTCTTTATTTTCATGCATGTTACATTGATTTATTCAAATTTAGTGAAAAAAAAGGGAAGAATAAATACAGACTGAATCATAAATTCTATTCTTTGATCACCTGAATTTTAATGTAATTTTAGAGCATGAAGTGATAACTAATGTGGGAATGTAATCAAAGCTTTCAAATTATCAAATGTTTGTGTAAAATAATAAAAGTAAATTTACGCTTTTTATCCAGATGCACTAGTGCTGTTGATATCATCTTTCTTGAAAATATTACTATACTTAGAATATAAAATAACATTAGAAAAAGTGACTGGAAATTCACAAGCTCATATATGTTTCTGTGTAATGGGTAGCATTCATGTATGGACATTAAGGGCTCAATTATGTTTTATAATAAAATTCAAAGTCACTTGGCTTCCAATTGGTTTGCTTTAAAAAAAAGATAGAATTTAATTTAGTGGATTTGTCTGATTTCCAGGCAGAAGCTAACTCAGACAAGTTTGGGTTTGCATGGCAGATCTGAATATTTTGGGAAAAGTCTGACATGAATATTTGGATGATCATTTTCCAGTGCATCAGAAAGGCACAGAAAAGGTCTATTCTGTACTTCAAAAAAAGCAGATTATTAGTAGCCCTTGGATAAGGTTTAGCAATTGTGGTGACAAGCAGTCCCCTGCACTGCAGCATCTAAAATTGGGTTTCAGGTTATATTGAGGGAAAAATCTATAGTCTAGATGTACAGTGTTTATATTTGCAGCTGTTCTGTAACTCTATGCCTAGAAGGATGAAGAACCTGAAATGAAATGACTGTAGCATTGCTTATCGAGATTTATGATGTATTAACATTTTGATATTTGAAAGCTTGTTAAACTAGGCGCTTTTTTTTCCTGATTCACCATCATATCCTCTGTATATGTTCCTTCTCTAAGGGTTTGCTTAGAAAAGACTAGTCAAGCCTATTTTTTCTTGCAGCACAGTGTAACTTCAATTTGCCTTCCATTTTTCTCCTTTACTCCCTTTTGACTGGTCTGTATTCTAATTGGGAAATGACCATCCTTCCTTCTCTTAACTGCTTTTTTCATGCTTCCCCTGGAGCCAGCTACTAATTCTGGGAGCTGCACAATTCTTCAGATGTGCAGTTGTTAAATTTTAACTCAGATTAGATCTAAAGCAAAGACTGGCCTATTTTCCATAGATCTATGCTGACCTACCTTAAGAATGTCTTAAATCTTCTTATCTTCTTTTTCTTTAAGCCATCATGAATCACATGGTAAAGTTTCTGGACTACTTCGATCTTTTAATTTGACTCCATGTCCAGATAAAAAATTTGCACTCAATGATTTCTTATTTGAACCTATATTTTCCATTTTGCCTATGCTTTTTAAATTACTTCCAGGTTTGATTTTATGTCTTGAAGTGATTTCCTAATTACCTGTTTTATAATGATAAAAATGTGTCCCTCATTTTTCATTTTAATTCTTCTGGTGATCCTATCCAGCCACTGACCCTCACTGCACTGTTTTCTCAGTAGACAGAGATATGCAATAAGATGATTCTTCAGGAATGCATTTGTACTTTAAAAAGAAAAGAGAAGGGGGAAGCTATGGGGCCTGCTACTGCTTTATCCTTACTTAAATCTATCTCCGTTCAGTTTTCATTTTAAACATTAGAAGGTGCCTGGTAGGATGCAAAATGATAAGGTGCCTTAGAACTTCTGTAGTTAAGTTATTATTTTATTATCGTTTGCTTATTTTATCTGAGATGCATCTATCTGCAGAAGGTCACAACGGCTGCCACCCTAAATTTCTGTGGAAGGTATTGGGGGTGCATTATAAGTCAAATTATTTTAGTATGCAGAAGGGTTTTGTAATTCTTCTTCCACTATCTACCTCTCATTTCTTTCACTGATGCCACCATAACAAGTTGAGGCCCAGTTAAACCAAATAAATCCTGCTGTCTGATAAAAAGTGAAATGAGGAATGTGGTGCCTGAAGAAATATTTCAGCTTGTCATTCTTTTCCAAGGAAAAATGTCTCCTTGCTTTACTACTACTCTGAGAAAAGAGAAGATTACAGAATGCCCAAGATTAATATCTCTTCTGGTGCATCATTCAACCGTTTCCCTTAGAAATGAAAAATTTGCTGACGATATTTTGTGCTTGTACTTCTTTTCTGTGCAGCATCTCTGCATGACTTCATGCAGCTCAAGGCAGTGGCTAAGTACGGGTCTGCAGAATGGTCCTGGTGGGGACTGATGCGTCTTAGGTGTGCTTTAGGTATCATTTTCAGATGAAAGATGAGTTTTGGAAGAGAAAGTTTTAAAAATCTCAATTACACAAATGCATATCTGTTTAGACAAAAATAGTGACTTTTCAGAGGGCTTTTATAATAAAGCAGCTGCCTTTTGTAAGTAATCAATAGAGTATGATTCAAGGACCTCAATCATGGACCTTTTTGGAAAGTAATACAGTGATGTTGCTGTATTTGATATGGCTTAGTACTGTTAAAACTGGACTTGTGATCTTCAACCCAGCAAACTGAAGGATGAAAGCCTCAAGACATATCTGGAAGTATAATTGTCTCATCCAGTATGAGACAAATTATTCTTATCCTAAGGTAGATTATTGGAGAGAAAATTACAAAAATAACACTGCACTTCAGTGCCCTTTTATTTGTGGAAACATCTCTGTGGGCAGTCAGGGTGGAATAGGTCTGTGCTCCACAGGGGGTGGTTTTGTTTTATTTGTGTGTGCACTTATTTGTTTCAATGCAGAATCTAAACATTTGTATCTACTTATTTAGTTTCTGCCCCTAGACAGTACGTGTCCAGGCCATACTCCATCTTCTGCTGTGATCCACCCACCTGTCATGGCTTGCCAGAAGCTACCAGTGTGGGGCCATCATGAAGGGAGGTCACTGTTGGTGCCACTCTGCTGTCACCAAGCCCTTTTGCTAGATGTAAATAAAGCGTATTCTTCAGCTTCAGGGAACTTCTAAAACTACATGAACAGAAATCTCAAAAATATGACTGACTGAGTTCAAGAAACATTTGGACAATGCTCTCAGGCACATGATGTGATTCTTGGGGTGCTCTACATAGGGTCAAGTGATGGACTTGATGATTATGATGGGTTGCTTCCAACTCAGCATATTCTATGATTCTATGATTGTGTGACCTCTATAAAGATTTTGTCCTTATGGCATGCAAGTATCATTTGTTGCTCCTTATTGCCAAACAAGATGAAAAATGGTTAATTTGTCTATGCTAATAGATCGCACAATTTCAGGGTATTAAGAAATTTAACCTTGCAAAAATGACACTTAGCAGCAATAGAAATAAATTATAGAATAATCTTTCCTGGTACTTTTTAAATGAGCACCTTCAGGCTTTTTCTTGGCATTCATCTGAACCCAAGGAGTGACTCTTGACCCTGCAGACAGCATGGGGCTTTCTTGTGTCCATGCTCCAGGGACTGTCAGTGGCATCTGGTGTCAGGGGACTGGTTCACTGCATAGGCTCTCACCTGAGAGGTCCTCACCTGGCCAGGCAGCGTCTGCTGCCAGTATTTTGTTGTGTTCAGGAGGGTTATTATCATAACCCTTATGATAATGCTCTGAAAAATGGAGCTGGGTGTCTCACAGTCATGAGGACACAAACTACAAGCACGCCTCTTCATAACAGGGATCCTGACGGAGCTCAGGGTTTCCCAGATTTTTGGTTCATTTTCTTGGATTTTGCTTTACATCCATTCCTATATAAATGGAGGAATAACGGATGCACCTGTGTACTCTCCCCACCTCTCTCTTTCTTTCTGATTAACTTTGGTCCAATGATTTAAAACAAATTAGATCACCCACACTGGTGCTAGAAAGCAGGGAGATATTTTTAATTCCTTGATTTTAGTGAACGTACAAATCGGATATTTTTCTGGCAGAAGCTGTTTTCATGCTTTTTCATATGCTAATAGAGGGTTTAATTTCACTCGTTTACCCATTGTTTCCAGATAAATGACTTAAAAGCATTTTAAATGGATTGGCTTTGATAGGTGCAATGCACACTCTGAGAGGTATCTTAAGAGCTGTTAATACTCAATTTTTTTCTTAAGAATATATGGGATGAAACATGGCCCAGTGATACAATCAATGGGATTCTTAGAATGAGCACTAGGATTTTACCCCACTGACCTTTTTGGGACTTAAGCTGGTTGTTATAATCCCAAAGCAGTATATTTACATTCCTGGCATTTGCTTTGCTTATACATCTCAGGTGTTTACTCACAAGATAAAAAGGGCTATTGACTCAATGTGTTACAATAAAAAGTAAGGACAATTATCCTTGTTTTCTGCCTATCTTGCAATCATTTTTGCCCTGTTTTGCATGTTTCAACTACAGATTGAAGTATTTGTGCTTCATAGATGCATACTTAGACTAAATAAGCAATAGCCTTGTCCAGCTGAACATAACTAAGAAGTGAAGGGTGTGGTGTGCGAGTGAATTGGGAGTGGAGTGGTGGAGGAGGATGATGGATGTTGTCCGCAAGATTCTCCCCAAGGAAACAGAGCATGATGAGAGGAATGCATGCCTCGTTCCTGTTATGTGAGGAGTCAGGAGAAGAGATTAGGAGTCAAATATGTTTAGTGTGGCAAAAGGGAAGAAATTGCTTTAAATAAAACCAACTGAGAACATTATCAAAGAAGCCAAGATTGCAGTTGGAAAAGGAGCTTCATAAAGCACATAAACAGAGCAAGACTGCTTGCAGGCATGTGCTTGTATTTAGTGGAAGTGCCTTGGGCAGCGTTAGGGGAAGATTTGTGCCTCGGAACTAATCTGCCTTTTCCCTGCTACTTGCCCTTTGCTACTGCCTCTCAAGGGATGGGGCTGCACTTCCCTGCAGAGAGAGGAGTGGTGGGGGGGTTGCCCTTGCTCCCTGGCTTGCTGCTTATGCCCACCACTTCACAGCTCTCAAAGCCAGCTGTAGTGAGGGCGAAAGGAGCACTGAGCTCACTTGCTCCTTCAAGGCTCGTGGTAGTCAAGCTACAGGGTGGAAGAGGGAGAGGGAAGGTGTGTGTGAGAGCCAAGAAATATATTCAAGGATCATTGTGTTATGCAACTGTGCAGCGGCAAATCGTTTTGTGCACTGAGCGAGTAACGAAAGATGTAGAGGGGTGGCAAGAGAAATTTGCTGTCAGACTAAGTTTGTATTGTTTGAACGAAGAAAATGTTTTATGTTTTATGACTCTGCATGCAGCAAAGCACATGAAGTAAATATGCCAGTAAATTGAGAAGCGCTTTCCTTCTCAACAGAGAGTAAATATTAATGAAGATACAGAGACGCACATACAGAAGAAAATATAAGAGGAAGTAGAGCAGTTATAAAAAGCAAACTCTGGAAGAGTGTGATGGCTGCCTTCCCAGAGGTTTTTGGTGAGGGGAAGGTGGAGGAAAATGCAATGGCAGCAATGACAGCAGAAAACCCTGTTATGATGTTATAAATTCCCTAGAAACTGGGAGATGAGACTGAAGTGAAGTGAGTAGCATCTTCCTAACAGATAAAAGGGAATGTACGGTAATAAGCAATATGAAGGTTTGATCTCTTTACTGGTGACATTTTTGTGATTGATTTAGGCCAGTCTCTTTGCGCATTCTGTAACAGGCTGTAGGTCTGACTATGGCATCTCACTGCAGTTCTAGGGAGGAGGCCCTGAGGGCTGGCAGCAGGGGAACAGCTTTTGCCATTTTAAACACTAACAGGACTCAGGGCCAGATGTCAAGGACAGGAAGTATTTCAGTTCAGCATTTGCTCCATACTTATGGCCAAATGCCTAATGCACAAGTCTTTAACAGGAGATGGTAAACCAGAGGCCAGAGCTGGGTGGGAGGCAGTTTAGGGTTTAATTTAATTTAAATCCAGTGCTGCCAAACACAACCTTACGTTTGGCTTTTGTGTGGGGGCATGTTCTTGCCACTGAAATGGAGCTTTTTCCCTTTCAGAGCAAGGCTGAAGCTTCCCACTTATGCCTCACATTTCTTCTTTCCCACACTGAGATGGGGCTCAGAGCCATCTGAGTGCTTCATATGACTCTTGTCACCTCGTAGGGCTCGTGGCAGGGGAGCCTTTGCTCATCTTACTAAAGGAGAAAGGGAGGGATTTGAAGGACCGCCATGGCTCTCTCCTCTGGAGACAGGCTGTGGGGGGGCCTCAGAAGGATGCAGCCAAAGGAAGGCTGTTGTCAGCTGCACCGTGTTTCTCTGTGGCAGACAATGGTCAGGGCACAGAGAAATGACAGCAGATAAACTGTGCAGCTCTGCAGCCATTCCAAACCACCAGCAAAAAGTGTGTTCTGAGGATAGAGTTACTTGTTTGAGTTATGATTGTAAAGGTTACCTATTACCTATTTCAGAAGGGTGATGCTTTTTGTCTCTTTGACTCTGAGTCAGCTTTTTCTCTTGATGTGTCAATGGGGTACCAGAATAACAGAAATAAAGAGAGCCCAACTACAAAAGTTTTTTCTATTTGAGGCCCTTAATGAAGGACTCTCATGTCACTTACATTTTAGCTATTTATTTGCACAGTCGTTGCAAACTACATCTTTTAGAAATATTTTGTCATTACCCGTGAGATTGACTGGCATAAGATATAGAAATATTATGTCTGGATCTGAGGGAGAAGTTAATCTAGATGTCAATGTTGAGATCTAGGTTTTAAACTGGAGGAGGATCACACGAAGTTGCTATGCCATACCACAAGACCTGATCTGCTTTGCTTTTTCTGCACTTGATCCAGAAAGTAGAAACTTGCAAGTGTCTGCTTTGGAGTCTGAAAAGAAATCAAAGTGTTACCCTGAATAGGAACCAAAGCGGCCAACTGAAAGATGTATGCTACAGGGGAATGAAGGAAAGTCCATGGAGATTTACAAAAGAAGCAGATAGAAATAATTTCTTTAAAAAGTTACACTTTATAGGGTAAGGTAGAAAAAAAAAATCACAACTTAAGATGGGCAGGGATCTTACTTATATTTCAAGGTAGCTTGTATTTTGACACCATGTAGGAGAGAAGGCTGATGTGTAACACTAGGAAGGACTCTGGTAGCAAGGCACTCAGTTACACAGTAGTTTTATGTATGTATTGTAAGAAGTGGAGCCTTGAGAAACATGTAAAAACAAGAGATTGAGCAGACATTGGTGCGACTTATTCCTCCTTCAGTTTTATTCTGCCTTTATATTTTTTTATTGCCACATAATTGATGCGGTATTTGGACTTTTGTGTGTACTCAAAATTGCATGTCTTCTCTAAAATTGTTGCTAAACTCCTTGCAGCTTTTAGGAAAAGGAGCAGCATATTTCTTTTCCTGTTCCTCTATAAACAAGTTGTGCAAAGATTTTTTTTTTCTTTTTGATAGTTTGTGATTTGGGGCAGTTGAAGTATTTTTTTCTTAAAATGTGGTTAAGGATAAATACCGAAAGACAATTAAAGGTCAGTCACATCTCTCATGAATAGGTGTCTAAGAAGAAAAGTAATTCTGCCCCAGACAAAACCAGGACAAAATGACTTGTATAAAAGTTTTCATGCAATTTTTCTTCTGCCTTGGCATTTCATAGTTAAAAATTTTTAATTCCCTTCTTTGAGCCCAGGTAACATTTTTTATATCAGAATGTAAGTTGTCATAAGAAAGCAAGATTCCAGGAATTTTTATTAGTAGACAAAATAATGAAACTTATAATAAAATCAGAGGTCCTATCTTGAAAATAACAAAATTGGGAAGAAGAAAAGAAAGTTACAACCATAGAGGTGGAATAAAGTGTGGTGGGAAAGCAAAGTACTTTGCAAGATGTGTGTTTGTAATACTTCATGCATACATTGCATGTGGATGTATATATTTGCATGTCTCCTTTTACTCCTGTTTGCTTTCAGCTAGATATGCTTCTCCTCAGTTGATCATAAAAGGGATAAAGAATTTAAACTGATTGTGCAAATGCTGTATTTGATAGAAAAAGAGGTAAGTAGTCCATGTTTACGTATAATCTCACAGTTTGCTGTAAACTTGCAGGCATCAAAATGTTGGTATTAATGCCACAGTCAATCACAAAGACCAGTTTAAAAAATATTCTTTGCTCCCTACTTGAATTTCAAATATGCTCACATGTCTGCCTGCTTTGACAGAGCTGCTGAAAGGAAAAAATTTCCTTGTGGTGACTTTTAAGAAAACAAGTTTATTTTCTGAACTTTCTCTTAAATATTGACATTTGGGGGATGGGGGCAGGAAGTATATCCTCACAGATATACGTCTGTTTACCTGTTAAGGGATGAACATCCTTTTCATATGTTAAGTAAATCAACTTTATGTCTTCAGGAATCTGAATCAACTGTGTTTAACCCAGCAGCAAAGCTAAGGCTGTTACAATCCACGTTGGCAGTCCGTAAATATTTACCATCCCAACCATCCTGTATTATTTCTTTGTGCTGTCAGTTCTGTGGAGCTGATTTTAAGCTGGGTGAAGTGCTAATGTAGACAGCAACATTTCTGGGCATGTGCTGCACTCCAGTGCCTGCAGTCTCCACACGTACCTGTTGAGAGCTTCAGGAACCTGCCTGCAGGGGAAAACCAGTCATGCCATGGAGTTCAGCAGCTCCACTGAGTTAAGTAGTAGGGTATGTTGTTGGCCATACTCCCTGTGATAAAAACCTGACCCCACTGAAATTAGTAGTAAAAGTTCTGCCATCTTAAGTGGGATTATAATTTCTATCTATCTTCACTGATAGTGTTGTAAAGCCATAGCCCCCATGTGTAAGTACTGTCCTCAAAGAGAATTTTTAAAACCAGCATATTGTCATTTGAGAACCAAGTATTTTCCTCTTATTTAAATTATAGATTGGAATAACTAATTTCAAAGGGCTAGGTGTGTCTAATTCTATTTTTGTTGGGGTTGGTGATAAATGGAAGATTTAAATGTCTTAAGGTATGACCTTTAGGATAAAATTAACTAAATAATCCATCAACTGTGTACTTGTTGACATACTGAAGTACTTTAGTAAGGGCTTACTCAGTCTAAAGTTACTTCAACTTGGTAACATGTTTATAAAATCTGAACCTGTGTTGTTTTGAACTTAGCTTCATCTTTGTAAATCATTGCAACCAGGTTTTTAAGGGTATCCAAGCATCTAAGGGTTCAAGTGAGCTTCAAGAGAAATCTAGAAAATGCCACATTGAATAGCTACTGTTACGAGGCACTTTTTTTGACTGCTTAGATAACTAGGCCCTTATGAACACATGTAGCATTTCTGAATGTCTTTACAGAAAGTAAGCTGTCAAGTTCTAGCTCTGGGTTTCGAGAATGGGTGGGAGAATTAATACACAGAAGAAATAAAAATAGCTCTGTGAAGTATAGTGGAGTGGTGGATGATAAAATCAACTTGCTGACCTGTTGCTTGGGCTAAAGCTTGCCAGCAAGGGCTGTTCTTCATGGAACAGTAACACTTACTATGCATCCCAGGTAGACTCTGGCATCCTTCTGGACTACGCCATGGGGTATGGGACTTTGTGAGTGGCTGAAAACCCGGGGGCTGGCTATTGTGGTGATCCAGTAGTGCATACCCCTGCCCAAAGCAGCAGAGAGCTCAGTGTCTGCCAGGTCCCTTTGCACTGGTCTTACTACTGACCAAGACTTAGGGTAGTTAAAGAGGTTTACTTTATCCTGTCAAGGAAAGAATCTCTTTTAAACTTATTTGCAGTGGTGGAGGCAAGAGCGCAAAAGGGTAAAAGCCTGTGTGACTCAAAAACAACCCTGGGAAGTGTTTACTCCATTGCTTCCATCTGCAGTCACTGTCTCAAATAAGATATGTTTGTGCAAGACAAAAATGAAAGGATTGCAGGAATTATCTGTTATCTAATGGCTTCTGTAGAAGAAGAGATTAAGTAATTTAATAATCACAGCTGGGGGATGAGTTTGTTTGAAATGCTCTTTAATTCTTCCCCAAATTTTGCTGCTGCCCACTGTAAGGGACATGACAAGAAAGCGGGACTCAAGCCAATATGGGTCTTACCATCAATATCCATTCTTAAGGTCTTTTTCTATCTTCTCTGACTGAAAAGGGCTCCTGCAATCTCCCCGGGGTACTCTAGCTTTCCTCTAGACTGACATAGGCTTTCTGGTCCTTATTCTGTCAGGGCTTCACATTTTTGTTTGTGGCACAGACCAGCAAGAGGAGAGCCATTTTGTTTATTCCCTCTTTGCAAATATTCCTGGGTTTTATATTCATCATATTTCTTAAATTCAAGGGGAATGTATGAATTATGTTTTTTCTTCTTTTTCTTTATTTCATCTTGGGAAGATGACACATTGTTTTATTGTGTGAATCGCACATTCTCCTTGAATAATTTTTAAACCTATAGCTCTCTAGGTCTAGAATATCTTTTGTGCTGAAACCGTCTCACGAAAGCCTGACATGATAGAGCTGATGCTGAGGTTGGGGCTAGCTCAACTGGACAGTGTCGGTGGCATTCCCTGTTGGTACAAATGGACCCAGTTTACAGACTGTGTTGTGAAGTTATTGGGAAACAATACAGTAGTAGCTGGAACAATGCAGGTATCATCCCTTAAATGGATTTAGCACTCTTTCAACAACAAAAAGGAAATAAAGTGAGAGGTAGAGCTGGCTAGAGGACTCCGAGCTTTGCAATAAGAGTTTTTGCACTGAAAATGCTGAAGTTCATCTCAGAATTGCACTGACTATTAAACTCCAGTGCTTCTGTACTCTCTCATGCACATTTTCCTCTATTGATACAGTGCCCAATTTCATTCCTCTTACCAATGCAATTGATAGTGAGCTCTAAGAACTGCAAATGCAGAGAATGCATATTTCAAAGAGCTGGATTTCATCTAAATGTAAGTGTAGGTGCGCAAACATCTGCAAACATCTACATCTATGTTACTGTAGCAAAACAGCTGGAAGCAGTGCAACCTTGTGTCAGAGAACAGTATTAAACCTGTGTAAGTAGCAGAGTCCCTCTAGCTTTCTGACTACAAGGAAACTTTCATTTTCTGCTGCAAGATCTTTAGGAAGCTGCTTGTCAGTGACTGTAAGTAGGTTAACTGAACCAGCTGTACCTCTGTCTGTATCGCTTTCCTGAGCTATCACTTTACTGAGAACTGAGAGAGGTTTTTGGGGGACTTTCTAGTAGCTATCACAGTGGTGATGCAGTTGCAGCTTGCCAAGCTATACCCAAGCATATATACCCAAACTCCTACCACAGTATATAACCAAAGAGTGATAAAATTGGAGGAGGAAAGATTTGAGGGGTAGGGGGTTGGGGCCTGGTTTGTGTGTGTGTGATTTCATTTCTACAAACCTGTTATTACAGGAAATTTATGAGACCATTAACCTAGATACGTAGCTGGATGGCTTAATATCATAAGATATTAGGGAATTAGGTAGCTGGAGCTTTAGTATTACAAGAGGTTTTTATACAGCAAGATCTCACACTTAAATTTTCTCTTCTGTTTGTAGAAGTACTATCTGCCTTCAGAGTGTTTCTCAGGTGATAAATTAAAAAAAAATTAAAAAAGTATGTTAGATTATACGTTTTTGTTTCCATACGTTATCTTTAAAAATCATTGGTTTAGGAAATACTGATAGCAAGGATATAGACCAAAAAGCATCAAAGAATAGAATAATCAAATCTCTGTCTGTCACCTAATGATTAATAGGATAAACATATAGAGTTCAAGTACATAACTCCAGGCAACTCAGTGTTCAGTGTAATGCCTATTTTTCATACTGTTTTACGTGAAGCATGCTGAACTGCTCTGAGTGAGAAACTGGAGTAGCTGGCCTCCTGAAGTCCTTTCCAGAGTTGTGCTGTGATCTTGTGACACCTACAAGTTGGTAGCCTGCTGATGGAGCATGAACACTGCTGCCTCAGTGCTCAGCAAGAGCTTTTGCTGTTGATAGTGTAAGATGAAGATGGGCAGAGGATCCATTGGGTTTTGGGCAGCTGGTATTAGAAGCGACATTCAAGTTAAACTCTAAGCCTTGCTGCTAATCTAAAAGGCAAACTAAAGGGAATTTTGCAGTCATGTGAATTCACTTAAAAATACGTGTATGTTTCTTTTTAGCAAAGGAGCCATTTAAACACATCAGCAGAAAGTGTGTGGCTGCAGTGTATGTTGTAAACCATGAATAATCAGTAAAAAGTCATTCTAAGTTGATGGAGAAGGTCAATGTTACTGGTGCTCCTTGTGGGGATATTCGTGGGCAGATGGGGTTCTTGTCAAACATTAAAGTTTGCCCTATTTTGGTTTTCTTTTTTTCAAGACCAGTTGTAACCAAGAAATTTCTTCCTTTGCCTCGTCTTTCTTTTGCACCTTTACAGTTTTGTACTTCCTTGCCTGGATATCAGTCATTTTCTTGAAATTTCAGGAAAATACATCTAGGTTGAGCAGTGAAGAAGGCAGGAAAAAGAAGATTTTAAAAATCATTCCTGAGTATGTGTCTAGAACAAATGTCATAGGAAACTGGGTCTGTCACTTCCAGGTGGATGTTTTACCCGCCTCATTCTAAGCTGCCATATGGAATGGCCTTGGATGTGCTGAAAGGACTAGTGCTCAAAGATCATTTATCCCTAGTTTTGAGCTGCATCTGGACAGTTTCTGTCCAAATCTTCAATCAGTTAAAAGAGTTAGTTTTCAAAGCACAAAACAACTAGGTTTTTTTATATATTGATGCATATAGTTAAGTATTGCACTTGATCCTTTAGGATAAAGTCCTAAAATACATTTTAAATATAACACTTTGATTCCATTTTGTTGGCTCACACTTGGTGGAGTCATTAAGGCAAAGGAAAAAGGTTTAACACACATACCCCCAATTAATTTTTTCTCATTTGTTAAAGTTTTACACATGCCTTGGTTTGCAACGTAAGTCTGTGACAGAAAATGCCAAGTGTTGGTGATTTCCTAAGAATGCAATTGCTTCAGACTTGCTTGTGTTTATGTTTAAAGTGCTTTAAATAGCCCCCTGTCTGGATGAAGGCTTCTTACCACTGGCAAAAACTTCTGACTACTGCTCAAAATGTCCTTCACTTACATTATTTCTCAGTATGTTGCCATATAAACCATAATTTTCTTAATGGAAAAATACAAAGGATCTCAAAATGAAGGAAAAGAGGGGGAAAAAAAATCCAGCCTTGTAGCACGATATTAGTAGAAACAAAGGCTTCTTTGCAGATGTTTCGAGAATGTAAACAGAATGCCCAGCACAGGTTTTACATTGTCCTTTTCAGAAGTTTTTTGTAGCTTTTGTCTGGGAGTGAAGTATACTAAAGTATGTAATGCCATTAGCCTTTTAGTAGCAGAATGGATATTTCATGATATATTCCCAGTTTTGAGAATTTTAGTTTAAAGCCAAATGGAATATTAAGATTTTTTACATGTAGAAAATGTAACAAAATGCCTTATGTGCTTATATGTAGTACTTGAAGTAGACTTAAGCCTAGCAGACTGATTACTTTGGTATGGAGATTTTTTGATGTATTGACTTTTTCAAGGCTAATTCCTGTATTGGGTGATAGAGTCCTTACTGTTCTCCTGTGAAAAGATATGATTTTTCTAAGTAATGATTTTAAAGGTTTATGGAAAACAAACTCAGCCAGGGATCAGTGGCTGCATCTTGTTTCAAAGTCATCAAATTCATCTTGTAAGGAGATGACACTTTAATTCTTGGAACTTTTTCTGGAATCACTGAGCAGCAATGTTTCTTATTTAATTTCTATGTAGGGAAAATATTTTAAATAAATTTTTCTTTAACCTCCAAAGTTAAGAGGATAGTATTGTTTTAATTTCATTTAAAAAGTATACTTAAGATAGACTGCCATTATTTAGTTATTGATTCTTTTTATTTCCCAAGAAATTGAAGGAGAGGAGACTAAGTAGTGGTGGAAATCTGAAGAACTAGTAAATATATGCGAGTGATTTCTGTCTTCTCTCTTCTCTGCAGTACTCTCCTCTAAATTAAGATCTAGCCAGATTTGTTGTTCTGCTGTTTTGTTGATTACATCTTTCTAATGCAATGTCACTCTCCTACAGGCTAAAATGTCACCTTACAGCAAGCCCACGTCCTTTAGAATTTTCAGATGACCACAGGCCTGAAACGTGGGTGACATCTTTATAGAAATAGAAATAATCTCTCAAGAAATGCCTGAAAATTTATGGAGCTGCTTTTTCTAGTATATGATTATACATTTGTTGGCTCACAGCAGGCAGGTTGTATTCATACCAGGGTACTGAAAAAATACAAAATGTGTTACACATTAAAATGAGATTCCTTTTTGCTCTTCCCAATACAGTGTACATAATTGAATTTGAATCAATACATGCACCTAAAATTTTTATGGCATAAAATGGACAGCTGTGTAATAGATGGTAAGTAATGATAGACTGTACTGTTTCTTGTATTTAAAATGTGATACAACTTCCAGTGCTCTACTCTGTACTACCATAAACTCCTGTTATTAGTAACAATGCAGTCAATAAGCTGGACAGCTTTTCTATCACAGGCTTTGTGGGACTTTTTTCCATAATTCAGAAATGGCCGAACTCCTGAACTCACTGAAAGTTACCAGAGAGTCATGGCTTCACTTTACTGAAAAACTAGTTAGGAGGACCAATATTCATTGAGAGCAGGGGTAACATTTTAAAGCAAAAAAAACAAAAACAAAAACAAAAACACCCAAACCAAAACTCTTAGGTGGGATAAAATTTAGCATCTGACAATAGTTGTGATTTTGTCAGGGATTGCATTGTATGAAATTTGAATTTGGTGCCTGCTCTAGGGTGATTCTATGTATAATATGGTAAGGTTTTCCAGCATGTATTAGGCTGAGAGGAAAAAGAAAAAAAAATTAAGAAGATTTTTCAGAAGATTCAGAAATAAATACCAATAATCCATTCATTAAATGAGAAAGAGACAAATATGCTACATATACTTTTGTTTGTTTTTTTTTCTTTTATTTTTCTCCCCAGAAATACTGAGTAAACCTGAGAAGGCCTATGGTCAAAATCTCCGTTTAAACAGAGAAAAAGATCTCACACACATCAGTTTTTAGAAACTTTCTAGCACACATCAGCATGAAACTAAAGCGTTGAATAAAGCAGAATGTCAAAGAGCCTTTCACAGCCATCCAAGTCCCAACCATTACTCGTTGCTTTGGGTACTTTCTGGCTTTAGCAATACAAGATTATGAAGGTGAAAGCAATTCCTCCAGGACTTGGATCTCTAATGGGATCAGTGTGCTTTAAATGAAAAGTCTTGGCAGTCTAAAAGGAAATATAATGAAGACTTTTGTTTCCTATGTAATGGGCTCAGATCTTTAATAATAATGGATGTATAACATAGAGGGAGAAGACAACAGGGAAATGAAAAATGTGAGCTGTGTCAGATATTAAAAAAAAAAACAACAAAAAAAAACCAACAAAAAACCACCCCACACAAAACCAACCAACCAAAAGAAATCCCAGAACAAAAAAACCCCAAGAGACATGAAAGTGCATTAGCTGGACAGTAATGATTGTAGAGAATCAGAATACATGAACATTTCTTTTCAGAAATGAAAAACTCAGCTTACCTTGAACAGGACAGTTCAAGAAACAGCTACATCAGTGATGACGAGGTTAAAACTTTTTGTGAATCAGAGACAAGAAAGAAAGCATTCTAGGGTAGGTGAGGTACCTTGGGAAATGACAAGACCTTTTCCAAGTCATGTGGAGGTTTCTAGTGCCTGGAACTGACCACTATTGCCTCCAAGTTTATTTCATCCCTTTTCCCTGTGTACTTTTGTACTTGTTAGTTTCTGGGGCCATAGTGGACATCAGTGGCTCTTTGGGGAGCCACCATTCAATGCTGAGGAGCTTTCTATCTAACTGAAGGCAAAACTCATGCACCCATAGGTACTTCTTCACTGTGCTGTTTGGGTACTTGCATCTTTGGACTGATCAAGCAGACAAGAGAGAGGAAAGCACACAAGCAATTTTGGAAGATACATGCTGAAAAATGTTCTACACATAGACCACTGGAACAAAGCTGGTGAGGAAGTGACATTAGATTATAGTTTCAGACTGAGAGGAACCATTCCTCATATAATGAGTTGTGTAATGGATACACTGTACATTTTGAACGCCCAGTGGTTTCCATGTTCTTTATCAGTCTGTCCTACCTCTAATACAGACAGGAATCTGGAATTGATGCTGAAGTGAAGTGTTTGGAGCCAGTGAGTGGCTCCAAAAGTCCATGCGTGAACTTTTCTGGTTATGTTTTCTGGTTATTTTTCCCCCACAAAGTATGGGCACCTGCTGTTATTTCCCTGCTTGTATGGCAGAGGAGCTGTAGCAGAGTGTTCCTCATGGCACTCGTGGAATCCCTGGCAGAAGTGATCCCTTACCTTTCAGATCAGCTGCAGGGCCATGGGCCCTCGTTGTCTCCTGATTGGCAGCAGTAGCAATAACTTCTGGGGGAGGAATTAATTGAAGTGTCTTCTGTTCTCAACCCAGCCATAGGCTGCCATTTTGAAATCTGTTTTAGGCACCGAGGGGATGGAAGCTAATGTAATCTGAGACAAAAATAGTCTGACAGGATTTTCTGGAAATGTAGCTCCTCTGCTGTATTGGGAATTGGTATGGAGGAGTTCAATATGAAGTTTTGAATTGTACTTGAGGTTTTTTTTCCGCTCCACTAAAGGATTTAAAAGGTTGAGTGAAGTCTGTAGCATAATTTTTTGTTTGGAGTAAGAATGAGTGTTACTTGGTGAAACTGAATAATTCAGAACATCTGTGGGGGAAGATGGATATGGGGGGGAAAGAAGTGTGGATTTATTTGCTTCAGCCAGAGTTAGTGCCTAAGAAAGCATTTCTGAACAACTGGTGCAAGGCAGCCTGGGCTTTATTCATAGACCCTGTTAGAAATACAGAAAAAACTAATAGAAGGTACAAGAAAGGGGGATGTCTTTATATTCTGAATAGCATTTGTGTTTATCTGTTGATGTACGATGCCGGGGGGAAATTCCAGACAAGCCTGAAGAGTACAGCAACATTATTCTGTCTTTGGCCAGATCATGGCTGTGTTGCAAGATTACTGAGATGGACAGCTGTCACAGGGCAAAAATATTTTTCTAGCATTAAGTTCTTATGGTTAAATAAGCAAGACAGTCTTGGACAATGATTCTGCCTTAATGTTTGTGGTAATTGCAAACTTGAAGCTCTGAACTCAGTTTTAACTGACAGAGTTTCCACAAGCTCAGAAATAGCACAATTTTTTTTCAGAGAAGGTCAATTAAACCCTTTCACTTATCCAGGAAAAGACTTGAAAGCATGTGAGTTGTAGAAGATGAAGGATCTCTAAAGTCATCAGGATTCCCTTCTGTACTTGCATGATTTATAATAGGAGATGCAGGAGGAATTATTTTCTTTTTAGTACAGGAGAGTGTGTCTGGGGCAGTTAATTTTCTTCTGGTAGGACTGCTTCTCTGGGGATTTATAGGACTCATCTCTGCAGAGACCACAAGCCTTGATCTTGGTTCCAGAAATTATTGTCCACCATGTCTGTGTACCCCTCAGGAGAGTTTCAGTAGAAGGGTATGATGATTGATCTTGATAGTACCTCTACAAAGTCTTTAAGACTTTCATTTCTCATTTTTTCAAGTTAAAATGGTAGGATGGAGGTAAAGTTACTGTAGTAGTCTTCTGGGACAGGAGAGGGTAAGAACTGGATTGAGAAAACAGGAGTTTGCTCCTAAGGCAGTGGAAGATTAAATATCATAGAGACAGTAACTGAGCTCCACTTGTGTCACAATAATGTCTCTTATTCCCAAATAGACATGCCCTGCAGATACTTTAGGTGTGGTGTTCACACTTTTAAAAACTAATAATATAATATGTTTTTTCTGTGGTATTCCTCACAGTACCTCCTTAGGATCACTCTGGCCAGACTCTGTTTCCTTCATAAGCAACTTTTGGAAGTGTAATGTGGATTTTGTTCAGGAGGGGTTTTTTTATGGTGGATGGGGGAGGGACTGACTTATATATTGAAATTCAGGAGGCAGAGAACTGGTTTTTATACCAGTGGAGAGTTGAAACGAAGCAAAGGCTACATGCTGAGATGCAAAATTTAGAAGTTTTTTCTCAGTATGGTAACATAAAGGAAGCCAGTGTATCAATGCTATTAGTCCATTATCATTATCCGTGCTGAGTTACTTGTGGTAGGTGGTCAGCCTTGTGAGTCACTGATGCCCCTGCAGATAGTGCTTACAGGAATACATAATTCCTGTAAATAAGGAAGTCCTGTGACAAACATCAAGATGTTGAGCAAGATGATGCCAAGACATTGAATATCTAAATGGTAAACACAGCATTATACTGTGAATCTCCATAGTACAAGTTCTGTAACTTTAGCCATCCACTGCAGTTGCAGCAGTCCAAGGGATTGTTATAAAGGAAGATTAGGATGTAATCCTTCCACTGTTTTAATCCAACACAGGAAATCAAAGGTAAGTGCTTAAAAAGTTACTAATAACTCAAAAAACTACATATATGGAATATTTATACTTCAAATTACTTATATTTAGGGAAATCACTTGGCTTGACATACATAGATTTTACACGTTTTTGAAGATTTGTCAGAAGGTCTTTGGATGACTTCAGCTTTTGCTAGTCTGTGAACTAACAGATATTCATTAACAAAAAGCAACACTGGGAGGCAAAAAAAAATAAATAAAGCTAAGAGGTTTTTTTGTAACCTTGTGTTGGAGGAGAGTTTTCAAGGGGAGCTGCTTTGTGGGGACTTTTTAGAAGACATGCCCCAACTTCAGAAGTTTGCAAGTGATCTTAGAGATCAGATTAATGAAGAGAATGGTAAGAAGTTGATATATGGTATTGAGCCCAAAGTGTTAAAGCTTCTTATGTTCAATGAGGATATTTGATAAATGTAGTGTAAAATTTCTCACTTAAAACTAATGGTGCCAGGAGCTTGGAAGGTGTTTGCACTTGTTGTGGTGCTCGTGGGTGTTTGGGAAGATGCTATAGAATGGGGAATAAATAGTACAATTATAAAAAATGCCAACTTTACTACATTATGCAGCAGTTTTAAAATAAGGGCTCAGTATTTGTGGCAAGGGGTTGTTCTGCAATTCATCTCCCTATTCATATATTTGAAATACAAATTTGAATATACACAGAGTGAAATGTCAGAGCTCCAAATGACACCTAGTGGAGAGCTAGTCAATAAATGTAGAAAGCATGCAAATTCAGAGGTCAGCTTTAGAACAGAGATGAGCCTCTAGCCCTTCACTAAGACCCTAGACTCAGAGACAGTCTTTAACTGCATCTTCAAGTACCTTCTTCTGGATTTCTACCAAAGAGGCAGTCCATCATTATAAGCTGTAACCTGAGTGAAAGCCCAAACTTCTGTCTCAACAGAGGCATAGACCTAGAGGGATTTCAGAGAAGGTCAATGAGAATGATCAAGCCTGTGAAAACCTTTGTATAAGAAATAGCTGAATAGGTCAGGACGCCTTAGCCTGGAGTAGACTTTTGGGGCTGCTGGTGGGATATGTTAGAGATCTACTGAATTGTAACTGGCATGGAGAGAGTGAAAAGGAGACATTGTTCATCACTGCAAGCATGAGAGCATTAAACAGAAGATGGCAGGCACCCATGAAAATGTAGATGGATACTTTTTTCACACCAGTGCTGATCAGAGAAAGTGATTATGATGGAATGAGAGCTAGTAAAAACCAATCATATAAATAAATTCATCCCCTTCCTGCCCAGTAGAAAAATGCAAGGATTGGGAATGAAGATCACTATGACCAAGACTAACCAGATTTCTACCTTCTTCAAATTATGGGGGAAGGGGGGGGATGGTTCAGGAGAAAGAAAAGTGGAGATTTTCAGGATTACTACAGCTTTCTGTTGCTATTTTAAATCTGTCAACAGGTTGCAAACTGGGATTCCTAGCCAAGGCACTAAAGACTACCCTAGTGATACGACATTCTCTCCAGTTCCATGTCCTAAGGAATGGTGGCCCTTGTCTGCGGAAAAGGGTGATCGTAAACATGATGTCCATCTTTGGAGTGGGTAGACACACTAATCCTGTATACTGAGTGTTATGCCCCATTAGACACTAACTACGCTAAATGCAGTTAGGACATTTCATTTTGAGTGCTTTCTGTCTTGCGTTTGCCAAAGGACTATCTGAAGCAGCCAGGTTTTGTCCTGCCCTTCATTTTTGCTGCCATGTGGCCATTTGTGAGGCCATGGGCTAGGCAGAGATGAATCTAAATGGAAAAAAACCAAACCAAACCAAAAACAACAAAAAACCCCAACCACCAAAAAAGCTGCTAATTTTAAGGTGAACTAGTTTACTGTCACTGGCACAGGAGCAACTGTGACGTGAAGCAGAACCATCTGACGCTGGGAGGATGAGAATGCTGCTTTTGTGTCAGTGCCAGTTTACGCTGTTTTAAAATTACAGCCTGAGAGCTTAATTTCTGCTAGTTCAGGGAAGGGCTACATTTCTAATGAAATTTACAAGCTTGAGCTATAGATGAGGCACAGTTAAAAATTTTGTCAAGATTTTTACAGTAAAGATCTATAGAGAGGAATCTCCAGTTGCTGGTATGAAGAAAAAAGAAGTTTTAGGCAATATTGCAAGCTTATTATCTCTCTAGACTTTTTTTAAATTGAATTTTCCAGCCCATTTAAACATTTGATTTTTCCATGTTTTGAAGAATGAATAGTGTTGCTTTCTGCTTTCATCATTAACACTAAACTGCTATGGAAATTAGACTCTAATAATGTGCTTTAAAATTTCAAACTGTTTTAGTTTTGATCTTTGAAAGAGAGATGGTTACTACTACAGACCTGCACATCTTGTTTGTGCCATGGTTTATGCTATGTCTGCATATCATGTAAGTGGCATCCTGCTGATAGTGTGTGTGAAACTTCTCATATTGTTTCACATATGTTTGAGTCATGCTTGAAGCACTGAGCAGAAAAAAGAGTGACCTGAAGATGTTCACTGTGGGACAGCTAACTCATCGGTCAGAAGGTCCCTCTGCAGGGCACATTGATTTCTTACACACCACCTCAGTTATCACCGCTTTGGTGATTTAATAAAGTGACTTTTTATTCAATGTGAAACAATTTGGAGAGATCGGATCTTATACTACTGCAGCAAGAATGTCAAAAGCAGGTTGATGGGATATTCTAGCAAATCTGTATTGTTTTCAGACCTCTGCTGGCATGATGCTGGCCTAGGCTTTCACGATGAAGTTTGACACCTGAGAGCTGCACTCCAACAGGTGCTCCAGCAGCAAGTCCCATTGCTGTGAGTAAGCAGCAACAGTGATGGACAGCAAGCAGTAACAACAGTGCCAGTGCTGCCTCTGCAGGCAGGCTTGCTGAGATAGAAGGTGCATTTTCTTTGTCTTTCTTGTCTTTGGAAGTGTGCAAGTCTTCCAGAAATCTAGGCAGTGTTGGTGTGTTTCTCCTTCTTTGTCTGTGTAGAAGGGAAATGGCAAATGGTGATCATCGAGCTGATGGCTTTGTCCAAGATCACCGGCAGGGAGGTAGGAATTGCACTGGGATCTCCCAGGTCCTGATGATCTTCTCACCACCAAGACATCATCCCAACTTAGAGACTGCCAAAGACTTCCCAAAGTCTTCCCAATGTCGAAATACCTGACCTGCTTGTAGTTTACTCCAGAGCCTCTGATATTTTTTTTGGCGTTTGTCTCATCTTTGCCATCTTTTGCCTTTGTAGTGGCCACTGAGCAGAATCATTGCAGACAAGCAGAATGATATCCAACAAGTGGAGGGAGGTGTAGAAAAAAAAATGCAGTTCATTTGCTCTTGTGTTCAGGCTGTACAGGCAGCTGGGAATCCCCAATGCTAATCACCTCTGAGTGTAAAGACCTTGTCTTGTGTTTGTCATTGAATTATGCAATAACTATAGGAAAAGTTGCGCATTTTTTTTTCTCCTATGGAGCCACTTGGTTGAATTTGCACACATCTAATGCAGGTGTATGCAGTGCCTCAAGTGCTAATTTTGAGTCCCACTGATTATAAGAAAATCTGGAGGAGTAGATCACATATAGATATATCTATAGTTAAGTAGGACAGTTATTACCCATCATATATGATAGATTCTGACACCATTAATGTTTTAAGGGCTCAAAGAAAGCTTTCAAGGGAATTAAATTTACTTTAAAATCCACTAATGTTATAAACCATAGAAAGATGAACCCTTAGTTTGAATGCAGAGAGTAATAACATTGATCATTATCATTGTCGTGTGCTTCTACAAATTATCTGATAATAGAAGTTTGATGTGGGAATTTAAATGTCACTGTAATGATTTTACAGGTGGTGAAACTATAGTATAGAGTTTGTGAAACACATCTAATTAAACTGAAAAGCTCCAGGTCTTCCTTTTATACAGTCTTGATAAATAAGGTTACTTTCTACTTTATTTAGTTAACTGCAGTGTTTAGAATTCCATATACTCTAAAGTGTAATTTGAAGTCTGTAGATGTAGTTAAACTGTCATTCTTACAGTGTAGGATGGCTTCTGTCTAAAAGAAAGGCTCACCCTTTCTTCATCTGTCAAGCATATGAAGAAAAAGCAATGTTTATGCTTATCTTAACAAGAAACTGCATGAAACAGTTGTGAAAGTATTTTTTTTTTCCTTTGGATGACTGTTTTTTAATCAATTCCTGGGATCAGCCGTGGATTAGTTGCATTTATCTAGGGTAATGTAGGATATCTGACATTTATTTTTTTGGTTAGGCATGAATATGTGTAATTTTATTAAGAGTTCTAGCATGGTCAATATTACACTGAAGTCTTATGGCAAATACCAGTGTTATGCTAACAGAATATGCTAACAGAGATGTTTTTCTACTCCTTGAAGATAGAGTACTTAATGTAATTGCTAAATCAGATGATACCTAGCACTCCATTGTAATGTTTTAATTTCATGTAAGTGCTATTTTGAAGCACCATGTTTTTTCTCAGTTGTGATTAATCCTTGAAATAAAGGGGGAGGAGGAAGCAGCTAGTTTGTTTTTAATGATACATTCCTCCTTTGGGAAAGATTAGCTATGTACAACTGCATTGAGTTTAGCAATTTGCAGTGAATTGTTGAGTTGTCCGTGGAGACCAATTCTGTTCCTTCAGAAGAGTGATTGTCAGGTTACATGGTGCTCTGTTTCTCTAAAGGAAAGAAATTCTTATGTCTCCATCTATGACAAGAGATATCAAGTTCCTTGTTAGTATTTGAACTTAAATCTAGGATGTAAAGCAAAGCTGTAATATGTTTGATGAGTGGAGAAAAGACAGAGATGGAGAAGGTTACTTATTCAAAACATGCTCTTACTTTGTGTGGTTTTGGTTTGCATGTCAAAATTTCAGATTGTATTCAGTGTTGGTTGATCCATTTCCTGTCTGTCACATGCTCTTAGCAAGTCTTAAGCATTGTTGGTTGCCCTACCTCCTTTTCCTGCTCTTTCCTGCTTTCAGGTTGTACATAGATATTAATGACTTGATAAATTTTGCTGAAAGTTGTATTTGTTTTCTTGTGGACCTCTGAAGTCCCACAGCAGAAAGTGGGAATGTGCGGTAACATCCAGCTTGATTCCTGCCAAGTGAGGGCAAAAGCACCAATGCAAACGTTGGGACTTCCTATGGGAAACCGTGGTGGATTCTTGCTAGCTGAATCTTTTTTGTATGGAGTCAGTAGAAGGCACCTCACAAAATGTTTCAGATCTAGTGGGAAAAAAAGTCACTTGGGAGAGCTGTTGGGCCCTTCCACAGGAGTGGGAATATTAGCAGACAGTTCTGGAGCCGTGATATCTAACAATGTGTGTTCTTAGAGGTGCTGCAGCCTTTTAAAGGTTATTTGGCGGAAGAGCTTAATGGATAAAGATCAAGTGTAACAACATCTGCATATTGAATCAATTTAGCATGTTATGCATCACTGTCACAGCCTTCCTTCATTCCAGCACAAGAATCAAAAAAATGGTTTGCCAGCAGTGAGAATGCATGTCAATGCCAGGTGTTGCGACACATGTGTGATCTGGAACCATGTGGTGCATGGTTTGCTGTGTTAGGTTTTTGTTTGTAATTTTTGGTTGTTTGTTTTTGGTTTTGTTTTTTGGGGTGTTTTTTTGTTTTTTGGGTTTTTTTGGTTTTTTTTTACTTAAACTGTACTGAGAGCTGGCATTGGAACAGGGAATAGTGATGAATGAAAATGCTCTCCATCTCTTTTACTAAAAAACATTGAAAATTAGTATTGTGGATGTGGAACTGAATTGAGATTACAAATTCACCAACTAAAGGCTTGAACTCAGGCTGTTGGAAATGACAGTGTATTTTTCCACTTACTGGAAGAATATTACAAATGCAAATAGACTTGCTAACCTGTTTTCCCTCGCCTGGGTTTTGGCTATATATTTCACAGCTATGAAAGTATTTGAATGTCAAGTGAATTATGTGAAGTACAAGAGGCAAATAACTCTTTCCCCCTCCTCCCATCTCTTCCTCCTCCCCTCTCCCCAAACTGCAGCCACAGGAATAATAAGTCTTCAGGCTGGCCTCACCCTTCAGGGACCTGGAGCTTGAACCAGGGGACACCTTATGGATGGGAGATGACGGCAAACAGAGATGGAAGAGACTACTTCATCAAGTAAGTGGACAGTATGAGCCGTCCAGTGTATTGCACAGTACTGTAGCCCTGCTCTTTATTGCATCACCTTGGAATCCTAATTCCTGCTTCAGCCTTACGTGGTTAATGTTCAGCTGCTTTAATTTATGGCACAGGGATTGCTTAGACTGTGCTTTACTGTGCCTTGCTTTGGTACTTGGTTATTTCATTTGTTCAAAAGAATGCTGGTAATATAAGGACCTGCAATTCTTTGAGGAATTAGAACAAATGTCATTAACAAAACAAACAAACAAAAAACACTAAAAAATCAACCAAACAAAAAACCCACCATGTTTAAAGAAGGAGGCAGAAGGTCAATGCTTACTGATACCTAAAATTCTTCATCTCTGCCATGTGAGGTCTTTTGATTTGTTTAATGTATTCCTTATATCGGTAATGAGAAAGTATATATTTTGATCCTGTTTACTGAATATTCTAATTCTTAGCTTTCCCATAGTCCTTTAGCTATGAATTTTAAGGTTTACAAAATAAGTGTCACTGTGGATGATGTAATTGTAAACAAAATTGGCTTTTCCCATTGAAAAGTATGCATAATTAGTCTTTAAAATCACTGAGATGGCATGGATAAAACACAATTTGCTGTTCTAGCAAATGTACTCTTATGTGACTTTAGAACTTGTTGACTAAAAAGGGGAGATGTATTGAGTTAGCAGAACCACTGGCTGATTGGCATTCATTGCCTTAGCTTACATTCCATTTTTAAGGATAGCATTTTCATTCTGTTCATGTAAAGGTTATTTTTTAAGTATTATTTAATTTTTGTCTTTATCAGACTATATAGAATGTTACAGGTGCTTGAAAAACTCATGGATGAGAACTACAGTTGTTTCTTTTAACACAGAGTAGAAGGATCAGACTTATTTTCAATTGAATGTTTAAAGCCCTTAATTCTCTCAAGATCCTTCATCTGCAAAAGAAAGAATTGTACAGTGTAAAAATTGTACAGTGTAAAAATGTTACTGTGTCCCTGTTACTGTGCTGGCTTTTCCTACCCCTTTTGCCCAGGGGCCATGGCTTGGCTTCCTAGCAAGCATTTGCTTTTGGAGCCGAAAGATTTGTAGCAGCCTGGTGACCTGCAGGCTTTCAAGATTTAGACCTGTCCAAATTGGAACAAGTTGTCTGGGTTAATGAGGGTTCAGAAGCTGACTTTGAAATGTCATTTTCTTGCTTCAACAAGTATTTGTTTTGCTTTGAATGTCTTTAAGACTCTGGGTGCAGTACCACACAAATGTGAAGCTGAATGCCAGGCGCAATGTAAGTGTATTAGTGCAAGTTTTCTGCCTGAGATAATTAGGCTTGTCAAGAAGTGTAGGTGAGCCTCCAAAGTACTGTGCAAATGTGAGATTGCTGCTTTGGTTACTGAAGTTGCTGAAGGGACCTGGACACTTTGGGTGTCCGTATTTTGTGCAGACTGTTGATATGTTCTCCTCTGTGTGAATGAGATTCCTTTGGAGAATCAATATCCTGCTTGTGAGGACAGGCACCACATTTGATGCCTTCTCTTTTCTCACTGGTCACATAATGGAATGCTGTACTTGTTGTGTATCTATGAACAGCTGTGGTTTACAAAATGCAGTGTGTTACTACTCATTAATTTTGCAATTTGGGAATGTTTTCTACCTCTCAGTAGCTAATGATTATTTTGTTTATTTTCTTGAATGCATTTTAGTACCTTAAAGTACCATCTCTCTCTCTTAAATTGAGTAAACTGCATCTAGGAACAAAAATTGATGTCATGGACTGCCACATTGTGCCTTAAGTAATATTAGGCTTGTGGTTGTTTTGTTGTTGGGGTTGTTGGTTTTTGTTTGGTTTTTTTCCCATGTTCTTACATAGTGATTGTTTTCCATTCTCGTTTAGGCTCTGATCTTTCCTCTGTTTTTCTCTGCATGTGGATAGCAGACTATGTGGGAAAAAAATAGTCTGCTTTAAGGGGTAAAGAGATTGAGGCCTCTGAGGAAGATGATCTGTAGAAGCCTTTGATATCTTGTGCCAGACTTTCTAACCCATCAGAATCTCTGAGTGGTTTTTAGGTGTAAATTGAACACTGCTACATATCTACACGTTGCATGATTGATTTATAGTACATATTCCCATATCAAATGTTTTGAAGTAATAGCATTGACTATAGGGTGTGCACCAGGTGTGCATCCAGAGTAGTAATGCATCTCAAATGAAATGACAGTCCCCCAGGATGCATTAAAAGCCAGTAATTTTGGAAATAGAATGAAATCAGGAGACGGTTTGGAACCACGTACTGCTGCACTGAATCACCAGCCTCCCACCATCACTAGTGAATGTCAGCCCAGGTAGCTATTATGATGTGACTGGGTAGTTACAGGACTTACACCTTGATTTCAGAAGCATGACCAAAAACTAAATAGACTCAGTGACTGAGCCAAGCATTCCTCTGTGGCGGTATATAGTACCTGTCCTTACAGTGACTGTTATTTGTCCTAGGAGAAGCTCTCTCTGGCTTTCAAAACAAATACTTTTGCAAATACTACATGAAAACAGAATTTAATTGTCTTTCCTTCATTTTTTACCCCAGATTTTAAGAATGACATAATGAGGTATTTGTTGAGAATTATGCCAATGAAGGCAGGAGAGAGATCAGTATAAAAGCATTTCTTATTGTCACAAAGACTTTTTATAGGCATGCAGATTAACAAATTGCATCACGCTTAAAGAAAAAGCAATTCAAATACTTTGCTTGGTTTTGATTAAAGAGGTATAAACCAGGTATTACCACAATGAAATGTATGCGTGAGTTCTGTACAAGGAAGTAACATAATTCATAGCAACATTAACTGCTTTTTAGTTAAATAATTTACTTTGGCCCATATGTACATTTCCACTCAACTGCAAGCAGACATATTGTAATTTTGAAGTGGTGGGAGGAGTAGAGAATCCAGGAGAATCTTTTGGTGAAATGAAAAGTAATTATATAGTGTTGGTGCAAATGCTTTAAGGCGTGAATGGGAAGAGATGTTTGTTCCTTCTCCTGAAGCAAATTTGATTTCTTTCAAACCTCTGAAAGCCCTTATGACATGAGCTAATCAGGGGCAGCTTCCATCACCAGGCAGTGCTTTTATAAAAGTGTGAGAAGAGTCTCTTATCAAAATATTTTCAGATGTTGCTATCAATTCATTATCTCTCCTGTACAGATGGCACAACCAGGGTCATTTTGCAAACCTCTAATATACTTTTTCTTACGTTTAGGCCATGATAAATTGAAGTCTCAGAACTTCACCCGTTCCCTTTTAACTTGCCACTTTTACTTGAAATAGCCTTATGAGATAAGTAATACATTTCAGTATGGGAGGATGGCAATCATCTAGTATTCTTTCAGCATGTTCCTGTACTGCACAAACTACATTAAGATGGACCTTTAATATGAAATAATTTGAATATGGTATATTTAATGACTTTAAAGGCCTGTTTTATTTGCATTTATTATATATGTTGTGTAGTGTATGATTATGAGAAATTCTGCAATACTAATTTGAATGAAAACCTGACATTTTTTAAAAATAGTTTTGGTGTGAATGTAGGGCTTCAGCGAGATAGCATGTGAAGCAGAAACTTTTGACTGATTTTCTTCACAAAAGTTTTAGCTTCGTGGCAATTTTGGCTCCTAATTTTTACCACTGCTATGATCTTATTGAGTCTTGGACTGGTACATTTTTGTCCTTTCCCTTGTGTCAGTCTTGTTACTTGTCAGACCTGGAGGTGGGTTTATAGAAGGAAATAAACTGGTGAAAGCTAATAAAAAGTCAATCTTATGGAGAAAGCAATGAATTTTACGATGACTTAGCTCCCTGAGCCAGTCCTTTGCATGGTCTGCTGAAGTTGCAGAACAGTTTAAGATGGAGGGATCCTCTGAAGGTCAGCCTGTCCAGCCGTCTGCTCAGAGCACGACTGGTGCCAGGTGATGAGCAGTGTTGTTGCGACACTGAAGTATCTGATTGATTTGGGAACAGGGTTGCAACAAAGTTGTGTTGGCTTAAGCTGCCCTGCAACTTCACAGTAACGTGCAAGTTGAAGTAACATTTACTGTCTTTAAAAGTCATACCTTTTTGATTCCTATTGCAGTTTGATTCCTAAGGAATAAGGTACTTTGGTATTTTTGTGGATCTGGTTTCTGTGATTCAAATAAAGAACAGAGAATGGAAAATCAACTTAGAGAAAGTGGATCTCTTCTTATGTGGGCTCGAAGCAACACTGGTTCCACTAATGTGCAGTTAGTTATTTATTAATAATAATGGCCAATCTTCGCGAACGAAGACTTTGGGAAGGGCTCACCCCACGTGGGTGTGCCCTTCAAGCCTGCGCAGTGGATTTTTTAGGTGAGGCACAGCGTGCGCAGAACTGGCCCCACCATTTAAGTCCTAAGGTTCATTTGCCATGGCCAAGCAAGCTTGGACAGTGACAGTGAAGTCCTTGGGACTGTCACAGCACTCGGTACTAACGGGGGCTGACCCCGCTGAGCATCCGAGATCTGATGGGATCGGATGGCAGGGAAGCATTGAACTGCTGGGGAAGAGTTATTTATTAGCCCCTTAGGATACAGGAATCTATTAGGTCAACTTATTGCCATATCCTTGTTTACAAGAGATGATATTGACTGTGTTTATTTCACTTTATTGTTTTTACTGGTTATGTTTATTTGCTCTTGCTCTTGCCTGAGAGAGGATGATGGGGTCTGTCTGTGCTACCACTTTGGTTTGCTCCCTATTTCACTTCAAGGACCCTGTCCACATGTACTTATTGCATATTGTCTCGCTTCTGTGGTCCAGTTTGGAACAAACTGAGCAAACAGTTGGGATCCTAGGCAAGAAATTAAAGGAAGCACACCCAGAGATCAGAGCCTGCAGCGTTGTTACTGCTTGGCTTGAAACCACAGGACAGTCTCCAGACTGCACGGCAGAGCTGGGAGAGAACTACTTGTCACAAGCCTTTCTGAATCTTGTGATATCAATATGACATGGTTGCTACAACAGTTGAAATGGCCAGGTGACCCGCTTAGTGGATGAGGAAAATTCTGTGATTATAGTCTACCTGGACTTCAGCAAAGCCTTTGATACTGTCTGCCATGACCTTCTCCTGGAAAGGATGGCAGCCCACAGCTTGGACAGTTGACCTTTTGGCTGGGTTAAAAATGGGCTGGATAGCCAGGCCTAGAAAGTAGTGGTGAATGGTGTTACATCCTACTGGTGGCCAGTCACTAGTGAGGTTCCTCAAGGTTCAGCATTGGGGCCAGTCCTTTTTAGTATCTGTATTGATGATTGGCATGAGAGGATCAAGTGTGCCCTCAGTAAGCTCATGGACAACACCAAGTTGAGTGGGAATGTTGATCGGCAGAGGGATCTGAACAGGCTGAATCGATAGGTTGTGACTAGCAGTATGAGGTTCTGTTGAGGAGTATGTTCAGTGCAGATAGCTTGATGTGCAGCTGCAGTGTGAGCTGCAGGTTGAGCTCTGGGGCATGGGAGCCCAAGCCTGAGGCATGAGACTGTGAACTTCCAACCCTTTGCATAACAAAGGGCATGGGGACCTGTGTTGACCATACTCAGAGACACAGCAGGAACTGAGGACCCCAGACTGTCCTGTGCTTAGACTGAAATGTTATAAAAGCCTAAGGTTTCCATCATTCAGGGTCTCTCTTTGAAGACAGCAAGCTGAGCTGCTATTTTGTTTTTGCAACATGATTAAATTACTTTAAGGATCCAGATATCTGAGACTCTGCTATGGGAAACCTGGAGTGGAGCTGGTAAGGAAACCTGGTCTGACTGTGTGAGTGTGATGTTTGTAGCTGTGAAGGGGCCTTGGACCCAGCTTAGATGGTGTGAATACGACTTCCAGAGTCACTCCTGAATTGTGGGACAGAGAGGTTTACTTAAGAGTTCAACAAGTCCATGTTTCTGGGTCCTGCACTTGGCTCACAACACCCCACACAGCACTACAGGTTTAGGAAAAGCTGGAAAGCAGACCAGTGGAAAAGAACCTAGGATTGCTGGTTAACAGCTTGCTGAACATGAGCCAGCAGTGTGCCCAGGTGGCCAAGAAGGGAAATCCTAGCTTATATCAGAAACACTGTGGCCAGTAGGACCAGGGAAGTCATTGCCTCCTGTTGAGGCTGCATCTCAAATCCTGTTCCGGTTCTGGGCCCTTCACTACAAGAGAGACAGTAATCTGCTGGAGCATGGTCAGAGAAGGGCAATGGAGCTGGGGAAGAGTCTGGAGAATAAGTCATATGAGGAGTGGCTGAGGGAGCTGGTTATTTTTAGCCTGGAGAAGAGGAAGCTCAGGGAAGACTTGATTCTCCTCAACTACCTAAAAGGAGATTGTAGCAAGGTGGTTGTTGGCATTTTCTCCCAGGCAACTAGTGACAGGCTGAGAGGACATAGCCTCAAGCTGCAACAGGGGAGGTTCAGGTTGGACATAAAGAATTTCTTCAGGGAAAGGGCTGTTAAGCATTGGAACAGATTGCTTAGGTGGAATCACCATCCCTAGAAGTGTCAAGAAATGACTGTATGTGGCACTTAAGGCTATGGCCTAGTTGACAAGGTGGTTATTGGTCAAAGGGTGGACTTGAGGATCTTGAGGGTATTTTCCAACCTGATTCTGTGATTCTATGTTACATAATATTTTGATATCTTGAGTGTCTGCCGTTGTTTTTCACTGGTGCTTTTGTATTTAGTAGTAAAATTTCTTCTAGACTTCTTCCAGGGGTATCTGGGAAACTTAATTATTTTTTTCCTCTAAAGTATGTTATCCTGCATATAATATCAGCTTCATGATATTTGCCTTGTGAAATCATTACATTTAGGTTGTCCTTGTTTGGCTTAGTAGCTATGCTATTCCTGAAAGACACAATTCTTAGAGGTCAGCTTTTGCCCTCTACAGAAAACAGAGATGACATGTTTGTGTTCTTTGGTAACTAGTATAGTTCACAACATCGTAAATTCCCAAAGCATACACAGTACTATATTTTCTTGCAATATAAAAATGTCATTATATTCTTCTCTGCTGAAATACCTAAATTTTCTTTTGTAGTCTTTATCTTACTCTTTCTGTGCTTGCTGTGCTCAGAAGAGGAAACCCATTTGTGTTTTCTGAAAGTGTGCCTCTGTGCCTGTTGTATGCATCCTGTCTGTTCTGCATCCTCCTCCTTGTACACCCTGTTCTCATAGCTGGCCAGAAATGTGGAATTACAAAACACAACCATTGATAATATTAATGGCATATCAATCAAGCATCCTGCTTATTAAGGACCACTAATTTATACCAGATGTGAAACTGAGGCTCACAGGCTGCTAATCAGTTTACTTCAAAGTAAATAAGCACAGAATATGATCAGACCATTCACATTTTTTAAAATTATTATTTTCTCTTATTATATCTAGCCCTACCCCAACCTGCTTGTCCATGTGTTCTGTAGGTTGTACATGCCTATTGATAGTTTAGTCCTTTCTTAGACTACTTCTCTGGAGTTTACTCTGTTGGAGGGTTCTGGAAACCATCAAAGGATATAAATAAAATATAATGAAAGCCTTGATTTTTGTTACTGTGTTGTTCATCTTCCTGGGTTTTGAAAAGGCTGGTGTTATTTATATCTTAAGGCTACCATAGTTCTTGTCATCATCATCATCATCATCATCATCATCGTCATCATGTCTAGGCTTCGCAAATGAAGATTTGGGAAGGGCACTATCCACACTTGCTGCAAGCGTGCTGGTGGCTAAAAAGGCTGATGTGGGATAGGCAAGTCCTGTTGCAAAAGGCACAGCGGAACGTCTCCTTTGGTGATATTGGCGGGGAACAGTTCTTTCTGCTTTGTCTTTTCTCCTCGAGGCTGATTCTGTGTGCAGTCTCAAAGGAAGAAGCAGTGTTGTGAATGGTGTGTCTCCATGAATCCCGATTGGAGGTCAGAGTGGACCATAGTATGGGAGGCCATAATGAAAGTTTGAAGTCACAAATGCCACCTTCTACCCTGTAGGTATGATGTAATATAGCACTTTACTGAGTGCATTAGATTCCTTCATAGCCAAGTTCAGAAACAATGTTGACGAGATCCTCTGGGAGATTTATGTGACATTGGCAAAAATATGAGCAGCATGGCTGCTGCTGTTCTGTCTGTAAGAGCGCTTGTTACTTGTGCAGGGTACCTTCTCCTTCAGGTAAGGGATGTGAATGGAGACAGTCTGTGTACTGGATAATGCCTCAAGCCAAAGGCTGACTGCTATGTGCCTCTTTGGGCAGCTCTGCTCCCAGGTGAGATGCCAAGGGAAAAGGCAGTGGAATCACATTCTCTGGCCCACTTATTCCCAGGTCCCTAAAAGGGACATCCAATGAGATTGAATGGCATGCAGTTTAATAGCGATAAAAATAGTACAACCTATATAATTAGCAAATAGAACTCTCAGCTACAGGTTACAGTAAAGCCTAAAATGCTTCATAAGATTCAAATGTACATTTTCAAAGTACATTTGTAATGAGACGTTCACTATTAAATTACATAGAATTAAAAAAAAAATAGAGCAGATGTAAAATCTTATGTTTCAGACAAGCGGGTGAGTCAGCTGCTGACTGCCTAGGGCTAGGACGAAACTTCCTGTATTAATCAGGTTATTCTATAATTACAAGGTTTCTTGCACCTTCCTCTGAAGCAGGGTACTGAGTGCTGTCAGAGAAAGGATACTGGACCAGAAGGACAACAGGTCTGATTGGTATGGCAATTCTTGATTTTTTCTGTCTCTTTTATGTTTTATTTTAAATTCCCTTGTCACTAATACAGACGGTTGTTATGAATAGAGTGCTCTTAGAGAAAGAGTGCTACTCTGCTCCTTTCAGACTGCATACAAATTTGCTTTCTGTTACTAAGGGTTTGACCTACTCAAGGACAGAATCAAATGGTGGAAGGGGGAGTGGGGCTGGAAGAAATGAGCAGCAGCAGGCATGCACAAATGCAAGTGAATGTTTAAAGCAAATCTGAATAATCAGAAAGGGGAAAAAGAAAAATTATATAGTAACTTGTTTATGTCAGTATTTGCCTAGAGACTACTCGGGTATACGGTGAAAAAGAAAGTATTGCTAAATCAACTCAACCTCCAGAAAAGAGACAAGGATTTAACAATTGTCATTCCTTCACAAAGAGTTGTTGCTCTAGCCATAAACATGGCAGTCATAGACACGACAGACAAAGTGATGTTAATACCGACTGGGATAAATCATTGTTATAATGGAGGGAGTGATTGCAAGGAGATAACAGTTTGTGGAGCTATTTTACTTGAACTAGAGCATGGAAAAGGGGATACTTCATTGCATTCTAAGGCAGCTGCATCTAAGCTGGTTAGTGTGTTGTAACTCAGGAGCTAGTCACTGCAGCCTGGTTCCTTCCCTCTCTTCTGGCTTGCCATTTTTGAGTCCTCTCTGTGCACACATAGAACTCTCACTTGCTTAAGCAAAATGATTTCTTACACTGGAAAGCTGAGGGGAGTTATACAAGAAGGTATGAAACTACTCAGAATAGAAGAAGCTTTTACTCAAGTCATTTGCTTTGGGTTGCCTGGATGTAATTATTCCTAAGTGGAGTACAGGGAATAAAACTGTGGGCCTCTGCTACAGCAAAGTCAGTGTTCCTGAGGTATTCCTCTGTGTTTTCTCCAAACACAGACTGGGTGGGGACACCATGAAATTCAGATAAGTATTGCATTTCTGAATCTTGTTACTCTTGTGTGTTTGAAGGTGGATTAAGAAGCAGAATAAAACTTCTGGAAAAGGACCTGTATAGAAAAAAAAATAAAAAAAAAAATCAAGGTATCCTAACCCAGGATCACAGTATTATCATAGGGAGGTGTCATGTTCTGCTGCTGCAAAGCCATATGGGTGGTTGTAAGAGTGGTACTGGTTTGTAAGAAGCCAAGTCTTATCTTGGGTCACATGCTGGTAACCCCAATAATGCAAACACAGCGGCTCTGCATATGAAATTCAACCAGGCTACTTGATAGTCCTTGAAAATAAAATGAGGAATACAGCCCCTGAATCACCTAAAAGGCGTTTCCTGCAGTCTGCACACTGAGGCCTTAGTGGCCATAAGCTTGAAAACTTAAGTAAGTCAAGGCTGTCTGATACTTGTTGATGGTACTGAGACCTTTCACAGTAAAGACTAGGTGACAATTTTCCCCAGAGCTTCAGTTATGATATTGAGAGAAAAAAAAATATGCTGAAGCTGGGTTATAGAGAAAAAAAGAAAAAAACATGAGAATTAGCACAGTATGTTGCTGCTGTTTAAATAGCACAGTTGAAGTTCATGAGTTGATCATGGTGTATGTACAGAATTTAAAACAAGTTACCTAATGTGTTATGCTGTGTCAGGAAATACCGTATAGATGATACTTTTCCAGTAGACATTCATATACTAAGGAACTGCTTACTGAGGTACATGGAAGCCAGCACTGAAGAAGCCTAATTTATTCTTTTGGCTTATCATATTAATATATTTATGGCTTTCTACAAAGAAAATGAAGTATAAGCCTACTTAAGAGGTTCTTATCTGGATTGATATTGTAGGACAGAAAGATAATTTGTTTTAGAAAGACGATACTACCAACAAAAGCTTACTGAATTTCAATTCTCATTTAGTTTTAATTGCCCTTCTTACAATAAAATATTGCTTAATTATGCTCAAAATGCTCAGCTCCCAAATATAATGCTAAAAATCCTCGTATTATGCATGTTGTCATAAATGTATAAGATTAAGGTAAAGAAATAGTTTAACTGAACTCAAATTAATCTAGTCACTGACAACATTATGACTCACTGCAATATTTTGAAAGCTGTTTATCTCATGTTCACTGGAATCCTGGACCATTCTACAGAAAAACTGCAATTTAAAAAAAACCAATAAAACTGTGTGGCTGCACAATTAAATATCACCATGGCAACAGGGATTAAGCACATAAGGTAAAGACCTGCTGACAGTGCAGAGATTATTTCAAGTTTCTGACTCTTCCAGCAATAGACAAATAAATTTACATTTTCTGTATCGAACATTGAGAGAGAGAGATGAAATGAAAGAGATTGAGGTACTTCTATGGCACCTTGGGACTTCAGAGAGTATTTTCCTGACAGAGGAAGTAATTAGGTAGAATTACAAATAGGAACTTAGCAGACAGATACCAATAAGCATTTGCTCGAGGGATTTATTTAGCGTTCATAATTAAAACCTGGAGAGCCATATTATTTTGGATACAAATAGCATAAAAAAATTTTTGCAATAGTTTAAAAGAATCCAACAGCATAGTAACACCATTTTTCTTTTAATTTTTAATTGTTCTTAAGTTCACTTAGGAAAGGTTATTTGCATCTCTGCTATCAAGTAACATTTCTAATGTGAAGTATACATATAAAGTTATACTGCAGAGAGACACACTGATGTTCAGTGAAGACATAAGATGATGCTTTAATTGATCCTAATGTTTCTACTTCTCTCTAGATCTATTCCTAGTTTTTTCACATGTATTTATGAAAACTGCTGCAGATGCAGGTCTGCCGGCACATATAGTTTTCAGCTTTTAGTGATGTAGTTGGTTTGGGGTTTTTTCTCAGACTGGCTTTTGGTTTGGTTCATAGGATCATAGAATAGTGAAAGATCATCTAGTTCCAATCCCCTTGCCAGGACAGGGACATCTTTATGGACTATCTGATTTATCTGGACCTCAGCAAAGCCTTTCTCCCACAGCATACTACTGGAAAAGCTGACAGCCCATGGCTTGGACAGGGACACACTGTGCTGGGTTAAGAGCTGGCTGGATAGCCGGGCCCAGAGAGTGCTGGTGAACAGGGCTGTGTCCAGCTGGCAGCTGGTCACCAGTGGTGTCCCCCAGGGATGGGCCCAGCTTTGTTTAACATCTTTATTGATGATTTAGATGAGGGAATTGAGTCCATCATTAGCAAGTTTGCAGATGACACCAAGTTGGAAGGGAGTGTCAACCTACTGGAAGTCAGGAGGGGTCTGCAGAGGGACCTTGATAGGCTAGAGAGATGGGCTGATTCTAGTGGGATGAGGTTTAACAAGGCCAAGTGCCAGGTCCTGCACTTTGGCCACAATAACCCCATGCAGCACTAGAGGCTGGGCACAGAGTTGCTGGAGAGCAGCCAGGCAGAAAGGGACCTGGGGGTTTGGATTGACAGGAGGCCGAACATGAGCCAACAGTGTGCCCAGGTGGCCAAGAAGGCCAATGTGATCCTGGCCAGTATCAAGAATAGTGTGGCCAGCAGGATGAGGGAAGTGATCCTTCCCCTGTACTCAGCACTGGTGAGGCCACACCTTGAGTATTGTGTCCAGTTCTGGGCCCCTCAGTTGAGGAAAGATATTGAGGTGCTGGAGCGGGTCCAGAGAAGAGCAACGAGGCTGGTGAAGGGACTTGAGCATAAGTCCTGTGGGGAGAGGCTGAGGGAGCTGGGTATTGGAATGGCCTGCTCCAGGGAGGTGGTGGATTCTCCAACTCTGGAGGTTTTTAAGGTGAGACTGGACATGTACCATGATCTGGTGATCAAAGTGGGGTTGGATTAAGGGTTGGGCTTGGTCATCTCAGAGGTCTCTTCCAACCCAACTGATTCTCTGATTCTATGGTTTACCAGAGAAGGTTGCTCAAAACCCCATCCAGCCTGGCCTTGAATGCTTCCCAGGATGTGCCATTCACAACTTCTCTGGGCAACTTGTTCCAGTGCTTCACCACCCTCACAGTGAATATCTAATCTAAATCTAGCTTCTTTCAGTTTAAAATCATTGCCCCTTATCACTGAATGCCCTTTTAAAAAGTTGTTCTCCAGCTCTCTTGTAGGGACTGTTTAGGTACTAGAAGGCTGCTCTAAGGTCTTCCTGAAATGTTCCTTCTCCAGGCTGTCTATCCCAGTTTGTCTGGGCTCTAGGAGAGGCAATCCAGTCCCTTTTCTGTCATCCTATGAGAAGTGGAAATGAGCCACCTCCAATGTGCAAATGATCTGCAGCTCTTCCTCTATTAGGCAGATGTAGACTCTGTAGCACTTCTGTATTCTGAATATTCTGAATATTCTGTCCGTTTAGAGCTCACAATATGTTGAGGTCAAGGTGTATGCTTCCCACCAGTCCTTACTAGTCTGAGCTCGATCTTGGAATCATGCTGCTCTCATTCTTTGTGGTAGGATGTACTTTCCACCCTTGTAGATAAGACACTAGGAAAACATTTTATGAGACCAGGTGATAGATGGACCCACAACTGCACCTTTTCAGTGGGAATCAGAATTTACTAAACCTGTCAGATTGCATTTTGTTGTCTGGTTTTGATTATGGGAGTCTATACAGTCTTTGATGTCTTTGGTTCCCAATTCATTTCAAGCATAAATTTAGGTCTCTGTGTAAACAGACATGTTTTTAGCTCTCCTGTTATGAAGAGACATTGCTTCAATTCTACTAAGTTATCTGACATTGAGTTTTATCAGCTTTACAATAAAATGTCTTTCCTTGCATGTTGAGATACAGGGGTTTCTTTTGCATCTTGATATGAAAAGCCTTTGTTAAAGATGCATGATAAATACATCAGATATATCTAAAAATAATTTTGTCTGGTGAGTTCATAAAGGAGGAGATGAATACTGGGCACATTTTGTAGGAATCAGGGTAGAAAGTGTCTGTTTATAGTGGCTGACTTTTGCCATTAAAAAAAAAGCATGTTCAAGTTAGCCCCTGGCATAAGATTCAGCAAATGTAGAAGGAAGAAATAGTGAAATATTGATAAAACTTAAGGTAAAACTAGAAAGTCAGGAATTTATGGAGGAAGTTTCTTAAGAAGTTACTTAAATGTTATAGAGACAGTTTCTGAGGAGCGCTGTATTAGCGCTGTTCTTGGGCTTGATCAGGTGGGAACAACAGTTTTCTCAGGAGTATAAGGAAGTACTTCATGTTTCTGTTCCTGCTTATAATCCTTTTGTGCAGCTTTTTCTTCTTATTGCTGTTTTTATTGGTTTTGTTTAATCCAATCAGTGGATTGAGCTGGACGGAAGAGACTTGGCAAGAAGCCATAGTAATAAAAGAGATTTTGTTTTGGGCCACGAGGGGCTGATTTGGGCAGCTCACAGTTAATGACATTTACTGGTTTTGTTGCATGATTCTTGTTGCCAACATCCTATGGAAATGCAGTTCCACCATTTTAAAAGTCTCCTAAGGAAGTATGAGCTAATGGCCTACCTTTGAGAAGGAAACCGTAAGAGCACAGATTGGTGTTGCACACTAACAAGTTACAGCTTTCCAATCGAGCATCTTTTTCATTAAAATATATGTGTTAAAAATAGCGGTTTCTATGCCTTCAGACATGGGTCAGAATTGTGTCTAGGTCTTGAAAAGGACTTGGTTCCACAGACTGTCATACTCTTGACTAGCCAGAATTTTCCAAAAGGAAATGAACAATGCCCAGTCAGAGGAATCCAAATATCAGTATCCTCAAAATCCATTTGAGAACAATGCTGCTAGTTTCCCCAACTAGAATTAATTAAAGCAAGTGCAAGCTAATGGGCAAATCATAGAAACAGCTGCTTTCATGGTGTGAGCCTTCAGGAACACGGTTCCTGAAGGAGGAACCCTATCACCTGAACATAATGTGTAATAGCTGCACAGCTGTTTTCTCAGCCTTGCCTCTGTGACTTGCATAGGCAATTGAGCCCTGTGCTGAAAGCCTGGGCACCATTAGGGAGAGTCACAGGACAAGGCTTTGTAAGGCTGCTCAGAGAGGGAAGTTTGGTTCGATGGCTTGTTTTTTTCTATAAGTTGCTTCTTCAGCAAATTGCACTTGGAGTCTGCTGGCATTTCCCGGACATCCTGAGAAAGAAAGATGGCATGACTGCCCATGGTCAGGATGTGACAACCTAAAATAGTTAGACATGCAGCACTTAACTTACCGTTAAAGTTTTTCGTCTTTGTGCTCAAATTTAAAGAATTGACCAGCTGAACCTCCAGAAATTTGCTGAAAAATTTTAGTTTTGGTAACTGGAGGGATTTGGTGTTTTGGGAGAGGGGAGGAGTTTGGTTTTGTTTTGTTCTTTGTTTTTTGGTTTGGTTTTCTTGGTGTGTTTTTTGTTTTTTTGTTTTTTTGTTGTTGTTTGGTTGGGGGTTTTGGTTTGTTTGGGTTTTGTGGTGGTGCTGCTGGTGTGGTGGGTTTTTTGGTTTCGTTTGGGTGTCTTTTGTTTTTTTTTGCTTTGGGGTTTTTTTTTATACTACAGGCACACAGGAAGTCTACCATATAAAATCGGGATCCACATGTACTAGGTGGTTATATTTTAATTAGATGATGGTAGAAATGCATTGACTTTATTCTCATTTTATGTTGCAAAGCTGAAGCATGACAAGATTAAGTGAATTTTTCAAGGAGGGATTTACTGCCACCCTCTCCTCCCCAAATCTGTCTCAAAGCTTAAGAACTGAATGTGAATTTTTCCTAACTATTATTCAGTAACAAATAAAAAGCTGAGTGATCCACATATTGCCAGGCTAAGTGTTGTGCCATATGTGAAAGTCGGAATGATGTTTTAATGTAAATACTAATGATAGAAAAGTGATTTTATGTTGAGTCTTTGGCTAGATTTGCATAGAATACAGCACAAATGCTAAATGCTTCTGCTACATGCAAGAGAAAACTTACATATGTTTGCATTGATCAACCAGTGTCATATTCGATAAGGAGCTTCGTAGTTCCTTGGACTGTCTGCTATTCTTAGGCTATCATAAGGCTTAGCATGGACTATCTGAAACTATCAAGCAGATTTTACAGCTCAGACTGATCTTTCTGCCACAACAGCTAAGCTACTACTGGCACCTGACTTTGCTACTTTAAAATTATTTTGGGACCCCTTTGCAAGAGAGCACTTGCAAGTGGTCTGATGGGTGCATTATAGGCAGGCTACTGCTTTCAATAAATCTGAAAATCATTGGTTTTACTGGAGACCTAAATGTGGATATATATAAAGCTAAGAGGGATTTTCAGGGAAGAAACTTGCAGGGAGAAGAGAGAGAGAGGCAGGGAAAGCCAGAAGTGTTTCATGCCTTATGAAAGTACCAGTTTCGAGATTCGGCGTGGTGGCATAGAGTTGTGTGTGAATATGAGAGAGAGAGGCACACACACATATATGTGTGTATATGCACACATGCATTCATCTCCTGCACAGATGAACACAGTAAAATTTACAGACAGGATTGAGGATTAATAACAAAATCTTCCCAATGATCTAAAAATAAGTGCTCAAATGACTGAGGAGAAAAATCTTGATTTATTAGCTGATTAGCTGAGAGACATTCAATTCTTGACATTTGAGTATGTCACTGACAAATGCCATTGTAGACATCGGGAAGTATTGTTAATTGCAGCTAGACATGTTTCAGAGTCGAGGATTCAAACTGTAACAAATGCAGAAAGTGCTGTTAAGATGGTTAGGGGAGGGAAAAAATTCAGGGAGAGTAGAACACATTGATTTTTCTAATACAGTAAAGGCAAGATCAAGAGGGAATAAACACCAGGAAGAAATGGGAAATGTTTAAAACACAAAATAATTTGTGTCAAAAAAACATAAAGGCACTGTACATTTAGATTGCAGAAGACAAGGCCCTTAAAGATTAGAGCAATGAAGTTCATTTCCAAGTTTTCAGTCATAGCATTGGATTGAATTATCCCAAATGTGTTTGCACTGTTTATTGGTAAACATTTAAGGAGGATATAGGGCACAGTTTATATGATACCATTTAAAATGGCAAGGCACTGATGATAATTTCCATTCCTGTTTTCCTGTGAGTCAAGTGACACTTTACTTCTTTCTTTAGCCTATAGAACACGAAATCTAAGCAACGTGTTTGAAAAACAGACGTAATCCACTATATGCCCTTGACACCTTTTGCAAGTATTAATGAAACAAATTTAATTATCTCTGTTATTCAGATTACTCAAGGCAATTTAGATCACCATATAAAAAATGGAATAAAGATCAGTGTTTTTTGGTAAGCATATGGGTAATAAACATATCAAATGGGATGATATTCAAGGAAATTATATCATTTGACCAGGCTTTTGGATAACTGGATAAATGTTCTTTTCTAAATTATGTCAGAGAATGATGAATAAGTCTGTTTTAAAAAATGCTTTCATTGAAAGATAGGAGAGGAAATAGTTTTTCATGAAGTGTTTATACACAGTATTGGCAAAATGTTCTTCTGGAAATCCGACATTATCATCAATCTTATTAAAGTACAAAATATGGAAGGAGTATTTCTTGCTGGCAGTTTTGAGTTTTACACTGTTGTCTGATAACAACTAGGATGAGTTATTAATTTCATGAAGATATGTTGGCTATCCTCTTCTTCCCACTTATATAAAAAAGTAATTGCTAGTATCTAATTTTTTTGAAAGACTATTTAGGGAATCCACTTGCTCATGTGAACTTCCACATAACAATGGTCAATATGTGTGGTATTTTTGAATGAGTAGACTTTTACTGTCGATAATATAAATTATGGTGCTTCACAAATGTTCTAGTTTGACAGCTCTTCAGAGACTCAAAACTCAACAACTTGAATTCATCTGGCATGCATATGGCACAAGTTGCCAAGGCTCTATAGTTCAGGAGGTGAATAATAAACTTCTTTACTCCAGCGCTACAAGTTACCTTCACACAGGTTGTTAGTCTGGGGATTTGGTGGGTTTGTTTGTTTGTTTTAAAGATTGGCTTTTATTTTCAGAGTTCAATATCAGCAGCATTCTTTTGCTGGCAGTTGAAGATAACAGTTTCCTTGAACAGGCATCTGAACAACTTGCAGTGTTGCATGACAGACCCTACAGTACCTACCACAACAACCCAAGGCACTGAGCTGCACTCAGAGCATATTTCAAGGAAATATAAATGGAAAGAAGTGTCAAACAAGTAATGGCATTGAAGCAAGACAATTAACTACATGTGGGCAACACGTTCTTGTGTATATTTTATATCCTTCATCAGACCTCCTTTCTGACTAGGGAAATGTCTTCTTTCTGTCATTATCCTAAGGTACAGAATGCTAATGCTTTTTCTGAGTTCTCAGACATGTTTTTTAAGTTATTTTTTCAGTTAGAGTAGCGTAACTGAAATAATGCTAGTCAAATGTAGAAAATACTTTAAGAGAGGATGTATTGGGGGCCATCTAGGCAAGAATGGATCCCTCCCTTACCTGTCTGATAGCACCAGGTGGCTGCAGTTCCCTGTCACCTGGTTCAGCTCACCATGAGGCTGAGCATGCAGTCCCCAGGACTGCATGCATGCAACACCCCAGACAGACACAGATGACCACCCTTATCATGCATACAGGTAACCAGTGCCTTTACAGGCACCACATCAACACAAAGAGCACACCCATAAACGAGACTAATACAAACAGCTTGATCCTGTTCTTACACATTTGCAGTTGGGTCTTGCATCTTAGGTCCTTGCTATTGGGTCATGCATATTCCTGGACGTGCAACCTCCCCATATTTGTGCTCAAATGAGTGTCACAAGTATCTTATCCACACCTGTAGCCTTTCCTACAGCAGACCCTAGGCCCTGGTCACTCTAGAGCCACACTCTGGGTTACTTTTTGCCATTGGTTCTACTTCTTTAACATCTGCACCTAAATTTGGTGTGTGTGAAACCATCACCTAGATGCCATTAGCCTTACATAGTAAAACCAATGCAGGCCCCTTGGCACAGTTGGCCTTGCAAGTTCAGTGTCCCAAGGATTGGCTGGGCTCCTCTCCAATGTGGTGATCTTCCACATGGCTCCCTCTCATGCACCCATGTAACTCAGCCTGCCCTCAATGTTTTCTGTGTAACTTGTTGCTCTTCTTGCTCTGCTATGTGTTACAGCTAGCTGTTTCGACCTGCTTTATAGTTTTTCATGGTTGATTAGCTGAACCTTAATCATTGTGTCCATCAAAAAAAAACCAAAAAGAAAATAAAAAGGATCCATTATGGAAACAGAAGTTGTGTTTACTGTGTAGTCCCAAGAAGTGTCAATTTCAAATTCCGTCAGTCAACCACAAGTTAGAAGAAGGAATTTGCTGTCCATTTTTCAGTGATTTTTGCATTTTAATTTTTAATTAAAACTATTGCATTTTAATCCTTTCTAATAGTACTTCAGGAACTTTAATATCTTTATTTTAAGTGCTTTCTCTGCGGGAAATGAGAATAGTAATCTAAGCCAGATATTGTAGATTTTTTAAAAAATATTACTCCTTTATTTGTACTAAAATCATGGAAAAACTAGAGTGGAATTATCAAGATTTTCATTCTTTTTACAGGAACTGCTGAATACCTCTCATCAGCAGACCCATTTTTACCTATTTGTAACATTACCATACTTTTCTTGATTGAGAAGAAAAGATTTGTTCCTTTCGCCTTTCCAAGACCTAAATGGTATTTTGAAAACTATCTTCCCTTTCCTGGAGAAACAGGAAACTTGTTTTCCCGACATGCATTTCAGAGCTTGGTTCCCAGTGTTTGAGAAAGATGTTTAAAAGGTGACCCATGCATCAGGGATGTAATTACTGTTGTTGCTGTGAAGTTCTCCCATGTTAAGAGCCTTCTGAAAATTTTTGACATTACCATGCTGAGCAGAATGCAGAAACTGAAATCTCAAAAGGACCATCTATGCAGTGTGTCTAGAAATTGCATAGCTAATAAGAAGTATGCCAATAATGACTGCTGGGAGACCTGAGAAGGAAGCTAGCTAAAAATACAAATAATATAATTTGAGGAGGAAATAGTGTGAATGGCAACATTAGGTTTATCTGAGTACAGGACAGTCATTAGGAAATAGGAGAGGAGGAAGATTAGGTAGAGAAGAATTGGTCTGAAAAGGAGTTAAGATGTGGAAAGATGGAGGACGGGGGAGGTAACAAATGACATCCGTAATTTGGACATTAGGAAGAAGTTCTTCAGAGAAAGGGTGATCAGACATTGGAATGGGCTGCACATGGAGGCATTGGTATCCCTGTCCCTGGTGAGTGAGTGATGGCTAGTCTTCGAATGAAGATTTGGGAAGGGCTCTACCCACGTAGGTGTGTGCTTCGAGCCTGCACAGTGAGGCACAGTGAGGTGAGGCACAGTGTGCACAGAACTGGCCCAACTTTAAGTCCTAAGGTTCATCTGCCACAGCCGAGTGAGCTTGGACGGTGACAGTGAAGTCCTCAGGACTAGAACCTACAACCCCCGCTATTCCCAGGATGTCTCCCATCCAAGTACTAACCAGGGCTGACCCTGCTTAGCTTCTGAGATCTGATGGGTTCGAGTGGCAGGGCATTTAACTGCCACCTGTCCCTGGAGGTGTTGAAGAAAAGACTGGTTTTAGCCCTTAGTGCCATGGTCTAGTTGGCATGGTGGTGTTTGGTCAGCCATAGGTTGGACCCAATGATCTCAGAGGTCTTTTCAACCAAGTTGATTCTATGATTCTTTAATTTTTATTTTTTTTTTTTTTTTTTTGTAACCCAGTGGCATTGATCATGATCTGGTTATGACCTGTGATAATCCTTGCTATGTTTCTGCTGGTTTTATTATAAATTCTTTGCTTATAAATTCTCTGTATTTATGGTTGTCAAATGAATGGGAACGTTAGGTCTGCAACATGAATGTTAATATTTTACTTCGTCAAATGCCCCAAACACTTAGCCATGTGTTACATATGCGCGCGCACATGTGTGCGTATATATATGTTCTACATTATAAAAAGATATTGAGAGCTCAGGAGGGACATCAGTTAAATACTGCAATTCTTATTAACTGAACCAAAATTTGTCTTATAAAATGGTATTATTTGGTTGTCCTGATATGTGGCTGTTAGTAGTTCTAAAGTATTCATTTCATGCTGTGTTGATGCCTTTCACAGAGGTTTTATTAGTATTTTAATTATGTATATCATTGTCACTGTAAGTGAGACTACAAGATGAATACAATACAGCTCTTCTGCACAGACTACATTTATGTTCTGTTATTGTAGACCTTTAATTATAATTCTATAAAATCTGCAGTTGAATTTAGACATTAGTTGTCATCATAGCAAATACAGAGCCAGATTGTCTGCCATAAGTCAGGTTGGCTTCATTAGTGTCAGAAGAGTCCCACTGATTTACACCAATAGAAATGACACACAAACACATGTTATATTTTACTGCTTATTCCATGAGTTGTGCTAATGCAGTGTTTCATGGCTCCTAGAATAACAGGTTGGGGGTTTTTCTCATCTTCTCCTCTTTGTGCTTTCATTGCTCTGTCAGCCATTTGAGATCAAATATATTGTTCCCTAGTTTGATTAATTGTAGAAAATGGTTTGATGTTGTGGTGTATGTCCATAGGTATTTTGGAGGCATTTTAATTTTGACTTTTTCATTTGAGATAATAGTCCAAGTGTGTTTGGGGCTTTTATGTATAGGAAGCTGGCTGCCTGTAGCTCTTCTGTCTTGTTCTGCAATTTTTGGCACAGAAATGTTTATGGAAGTGAATGGATGTCCTGTTAGCCCTATAGTAGAATGCAAACTGCAAATAATTGAGCACCTACCCCACTTAATTAGGCCAGCCGAGTTCATTATGGTGACCATGATGCACATCTCTTAGCTAGGTGTGTTATGGGGTCATTTTGCTGGATCAGGGTATCACTTGTGACTCAGGAAGACAAAAGACCTATTTAAAACCCAGGAGTCTTCCTGCACGGCAGTCACAGGCATATTTGCTGTGAATCCTGTGATCAGTGCAACTTAGTCAGCCTTAAGTGATCTGGCACACGTACCGGTACAAATCTTGCTATGGCAGCTTCAAGTTTAGGGTGATATGAAGCTGGGCAGATTAAACCTATGCTCTGCTCTGCAATGCATCAGCTGGGCTTCCCACTGCACCTGAGCACACTGGCTGAAAACTATATATTTCAGACTTCTCACAGCTCACTACTCAAGTATTCACTTTTATAGATAGTTGTCATTAGTGATGGACTCAGATTTTCAGCCTGACCTATCTTCTGATGGAAATACTCTCCAGGGATGCAGTAGTCTTTTCTGCATGGGAGAATGTCATATATTTTGTTGCAGTTAACAGGCTCTGCCTTGTACTCCTGGCTTGCATCAGCAATAACATGGTCAGTAGGACTAAGGAAATGATCAACAGTGGTGAGGCCAAACCTCAAATTTTGTGTTCAGTTTTGGGCCCCTCCCCACAGAAAAGACACTGAGAAGCTGGAGCAAGTCCAGAGCAACAGCAACAAAGCTGTTGAAGGATCTGGAGCACAAGACTCATGAGGAGTGTCTGAGGAAACTGGGATTGTTTAGCCTGGAGAAAAGGGGGCTGAGGGGTGACCTTACTGCTCTCTACAACTACCTTAGAGAAGGTTGTAGCAGGGGGGAGGTTGGTCTCCTCTCTCAAGTAACAAGTGTCAGGATGAGAAGAAATGGCCTCAAGTTTGCTGGGGAGGTTTGGATTGGTTTTAGGAAAACTTCCTTCATGGAAAGTGTCGTCAAGCACTGCAACAGGCTCCCCAGGGAAGTGATTTTGTAACTAACCCTGGAGGTTTTTAAAAGATGTGTAGATGTGGCACTTAGGAACATGGTTTAGTGTTCAGCTTGGCAGTGCTGGATTAACAGTAGGGCTCAGTAATTTTAAGGGCCTTTTCCAACCTTATGATTCTATGAGAACTTGTAGGTTTATTCTGTGAATAATTGTTTTTTTTTCAGCTTCGTTGCTATTTTGGATCAAATAAAATGTAATGTGTGTTACTGTTTCTTCTCTTCCTGGTTGTTCCCTGACTGGAACAAAAAGTACTCCAGGTCTTCAGTAATTCCTTTTTTTTCTACAAAAAATGGACCATTCAGAAGTAGATTCACAAAACTGCCTGAGGATTGGTAACTGCATTTAATTTTCAAAGTAATTCATGCCTTTGTGTTGGCCAGTTTTGTCTTTTACCTGGTGAGGTAAGCTCATGATTCCTGTTCCCTGCACAAGATCATCCAGCACTCAGAATTCCTGGCCATGATAGCATAGCTTCATGTTGCATAAACATGAATGAAATGCTCACTGAAGCAGAGGAGGGACCAAGTATGACACTTGTCAGATGACTCATTTGGCCTTGCTTCAGCTTGCCTGTGGGTAATGTTGTGATGAGATTTAGCTGATGGACTTTACAATGCAGCCTTATGCTGAGCAGGTAACAGTCAGTTGTCCTTCAGTACCACGGGAGCTTGCTTTGATGCCTATAGTTTTATTTTACAAAACCTTCAAAGGAGTTGCAATAAAAGATTTTGGTGTTTTTTTTTTTTAATTTCTCATGCAAAATCACTTAAAATGTAATGATTTATTCTACATATAGCCTCAATTTTTTTCACGATTAATGTTGTATTAGTCTTTTTTACCCAACTGTAGTAGTTTTGGCTCTAGTCAGCATAGGTCCCCATTTAGGCCTCAGTTTTCAGCAGGCCTCAAAGGACGTGACGCAGATTAGAGGGGACAGGTATCATCTGACTTAAGCAGCCAAAGAGGTATTTCATATCATCTGACATCATTAGGAAGCGTCGACGAGTATAACAAGCCAGGGTGGAGGATTTTCTGCCTTTTCAATCCATGCTTCGGACCAGGAGGGTTCCTACTCCCTGACTGCTGATATCAGGCCCTGCTGCTGCTGGTCTGCGTGGCTGTTTACCTGGGGAAGTGAGCATATTCCTGTTCATTCCTTTTTCCCCTCTTGCTGGGAGGTTTCCTTTAGGGAGGAGGTTTGGTTGGTTCAGAATTCTGCTTGTTAGCTGGGGCGACCTCGGTGAGCCTGTTGTTGTTTCCTGTCACTATGTGCTATTTCATATTTGGTGTTAAGCTTTCCACTTCTCTATATAAATATAAGAACTTCACCATGTCCAAAGCCTCATTTCTGTTTTTTTTCCTCACTCTCCTTCTCTGAGAGTGGACCTTTTGACTGGATACCAGGCAGTTGGCATTTTGCCAGCTTAAACTATAACACCAACTCTACTATTACTTCCTTTTGCACATTTGACAAGGCATTTTTTTTAAAAGTAGCCACTAATTTTGCATATGTGCTATAATCCTTAACGACAGTGGTTGTGAAAATGTGAAGCGTTCAGTGTTTATCCTAAGAAGCACTCACTCCTAGACACCTGAAAAATCTTGATCTATGGTCCAGCATAGCTATATAAAGGTGAACATGAATAATTGTAATAATATTTTTTTCTTATTCATGGTCCAATTATATAACTAATGGTTAACACACACCATTGCTTTTTCTTGCCATTATCGTGTCTTTCCTTAGGGGATATAAAATTTGGGAAATGAAGTCATATATCCCCTATATGATTTATGTTCATATACGTACATATGTATGTATACAAAAAGGATGACCTTTCTTTGAGGTAGTTAACTATAAAACTAACTTACTACCATTCTTTTTTGTCCTATACTGAGCAGTAGTGTTTTACTCTTACACTGCCTTGTATTTTGTCTGTGTTTATGTGGTTTGTTCCATTCAGTTTGATTTATTTTTTAAAAGTACTTTAGCCTGTATTATTTGGCATACACAGAGTAAACCAAGCTATTTTAAACACGTTCATCTAAGGTTAGAGATTAAAATTTTATTAGATATTATAATGCTTTGCATTTTCAGTATAGCTGTATTTAGAAATTGAAGGTTACGGGTTCTCTCGGAAGGACAGGCTGGCAACACAAGAAAGATGGGTCATCTTTTATGTGAAACAGCAACTGGGAAGCAAGGAGCTCTGCTGTGGGGATGGAAGGTGAGTCAGATCAGAGCATATATAAGGCAGAACTGGCAGATAAACCAACATGGGTGATGCTACCAACATGTAGTCTGCTGTAGGCCAACTTTCTGAAGGGCAAGGAATGGGATATGGGAAACTCCAGTCTAGTGAGCCTTGATCCTTGGAAGATGATGGAGTAACTAATCCCAGAAATTATTTCCATAGACAGGAAAGACAAGAAGGTGATCCAGAACAGTCTTCATGGATTTACAAAGAGTAAATTATGCTTAAGCAATCTGACAGCTTTCTAAAATGATGTGGCTAACCTGACGGGAGAGCGGTGATGTTATTTACTTTGATTTTAGGAAGGCTTTTAGCAGTCTTCCATAACATCCCCAAAGACAAGCAGATGAAATAAGGGTGATACAAGTGAGGTGGATGGAAAAGTGGCCAAATGGCTGAAATGAGAAGGTTGTGATCAGTGGGGCAAAGTCCACTTGTAGATCAGTCACTAATGTGGTACCCCAGAGCTCAACACTGAGCTGAGTACTGTGTAACATCTGCATTAATGACCCAAAGGATGAGGCAGAGTGCACTTTCAGCAAAGTTACAGATGGTAAAAAAAAAGAACTGGGAGGAATGGTTGTTACACTCTTTGGGTGTGATGCAATTTAGAGAGATCTTGACAGGCTGGAAAAAAGGACAAGCAGGAACCTGATGAAATTCAAGAAAGGGAAATGCATTGAGGGACAAAAAACCGCACCGCATGCACAAGTATAGGCCGGGGCCTGATCACCTGGAAAGCTGCCTGGCAGAAGAAGAACTATTGTTCCTGCTGTACTCCAAGCTGACCATATGCTAGGAATATGCTCTTATGACAATGGCCGCCAACAGCATCCTGGGCTACATTATGAAGTGGATTGCTAGGAGGTCAGGGAATGTGATCCTTCTTCCCTCTCACTGGTGAGGCCGGATCTGGAATCCTAGGTCCAGTTCCCCAGAGAGGTTGTGGAACCTTCATTGTCACAGGTATTCAAAACCCATCTGGACAGTTTTGGATAATCTACTCTAAGTGGCCCTGCTTGAGAAGGGTCTGGACTAGATGATCTTAAGAGGTCATTTCCAGTTTCAATTGCTCTGCAACTCCATAGCTTCCCTGATATACCTTCTCATCGCCCGGCAATCTGTTAGTAGATTGTTAGTGCTTCCTGTGCAGAAGTTGTGCTTAAAGAATATGTTTGCATTTTGACCAGAAATTGGTTGACTGTTAGATATATTTAGAAGGCCAGGCTTAAGAATGTGTGTAGAATGAGACACATGGTGATGATTCACTTAGCGCTCCAAAACTTATGCTATCAAAGCTTTTATTGCTTTTTTCACTTCATTTGCACTAAAGCTGCTACAGACCTTCTCAAGGAGATCCTATTGTTTTAGATAGCATTGAGTTAGAAGCCTCTGTAGATTAAGCAGTACTGTATGAAGTTTTCACGGATGAGAATTTGACAGGGCCGTTTAGATGAATTATTAGAATGGTCCTCAACTTGCTTGTGCATGTGCCACTTAACACATTCCAAATAAACTGTAGTCATAGTTTGGGGTTTAGCACAGGCTATAGGGGTGTTGTAGCCTCCACAAGACTTTTTGGACATTGTACTTTCTGTTGTGGAGGTTAAGAGAATGACTGCAGTGAGAAGTACAGTGCAGTTATAATGTTGGCACAGGCTGCTCTGTGCCACTTGCTCTCAGAGCCAGTGAACAGCCTCTGGCATAATTAGTCTATTGACATTGCTATAGTGACAGAAATGTTCTAGGCTAATAGTGCTTGCATATTACTTGGAAATACATGATAGGGAGGTGGGACATACTGGGAGTCTTTTAGTCCTTTTGGAGAACAAGACTGGTTATCTGTTGAGAAGTATCTGGGGAATGATAAATGAGAAATTGCTTGGAGAACACATCTGTCTTAGTAAAGCTACATTTTCAGTTTTCATTCTATATGAATATCCATTTTTGTCAGTTATCCAGCTGTCTGAAGCTATTTTTTTGCCAAAGGAGAGTTTCTTTTTCATAAAGAACCCATGTTAAAGAAATTATTTCACTTTGAGACTTGATAAAGGATATTTTAAACACATGCTGTATAAACTTGGAAAGGTGCACTATGTTGTCACTGGATCTTACAAATGTGTGAAGTGTATCATTATTACCAAGCTGCTTGAGGTTTTGCATTGGTTAAAAATTTTATGGCAGCCCCCAGCCACTGTGGCCATCAGCAAAGGCAGTGCCTGTCAATGCCAAGATTTGGCAGGTAAGAGCAACAATGCTGACAGGAGCAGATATGCTTTAAGGAGAGATTTATCATCTGAATGGCAGAGAGAGTCAGTGAATCGGTTTGTTCTCAAGCTTGATTTATATGCCACTGTATCTTGCTGGCACTCTATTGCTATAATGAATTATTCCTTTATAGTTGTTTAGAAGGCCTTAGAAATTCCTTTGAGATATGCAGGCACATGTTGACTGTATTTAGTCCCTCCTTTTAATAAAGAAGCAAAGTAGCAGGACTTTTCCGTGGAAGTTAACCTTGTCACTCAGGCAGAGAATGCCTTCTGGTTACCTATCAGTTGTATTAAAGAGGAAATCCAAAATATATCTTTCTGGTTTTGATTGTTGTGAGCAAGGTTGTGGCATTTTAGACTTTTTATATGTGAAAGTCACCACAGCATTTATAGCTCTGCAGGTTGCCAAAGAGGTGCAGAAACTTCACGCATCCAGAAGCTTCAGGGGGTGTACAGAATGCTTCATCTACTTTCTGTGTTTGATTTATCATGGGCTGTAGCTGACTTACTGAACAAGCAGCCAAGCAATACTTCCAAGCTGATATCTTCCTATATTTATGGTTGAATTTAATCTGATCTAAGATAAGGTAGGATAATCATAGACTCAGTGTATTATCCAGTGTGCAGTACATTAAAAACAGTCAGAAAAGCCCTCCCTGAGAAACAGTGAAAAAATTTTTGCTGGTAGTGTTTTTGTAATTGTGATGAATCTAGAAATAGAACTGAGGCAGTGCTTCTTAGCAGAGACAGTACCTTTTACTGGGATGACAGAGATAGTTGGGGGAAAAAAAACCCCAATAAATCAAACAAAACCAAACCCATGCTTTTGGGCAACAAGATCTGGTTAAAAGCTTACCTGTTTTTCCAGGTACATAAGTTGCTCTGACAACTTGCTATTAGGCAAAAGGGTAGTCAGAGTAATTTTTGGTGCCTATATGCTTACCTTCTTCCATTACTACTATTCTTACAAAAATACCATTGCTGCCTTAATAAATGGATCCTGACAGCGTTACTGAAAACAGCATGCCTTCCAGTGTGGATGAACATGTTACATCATTCTTTATAGAGTATTCATTAGGATCATAAGAATCTGAGCACTCTACAGAAGTGCTCCCTGGGCAGTTGCTGTTGGACTTGGGGTCTGATTTCCCATGTCCATGCTCAGGGGACAAGCACATGCTGGAGAGTGTGCTTCTGGTGCTGCAGCTGACCTTTTCATCTGGAGCTGGCAGGACTAGGAACCTGTTTGCTGAACTATATTCAGATAGACACAAAAATAATTTTATAAGTCAGAAGGTGCTTGTCTTACATTGTCTCCTCACTGGATGTGCTTCCCACAACTTGAAGACCTTGCTTCCAGTCAGTAAGTTCTCAGTCCCAGAGAAGACTGAGAACTTGCTGCTAGAGACAAGGACATCAAATCCCTGCCATACCAGACTTACTGCTCAGGCTTGGAGAACACCATGCACTGTGGGTTCAAACATGACTCTGAATGCAGTGTGTACTGTACCTAGGCCTTCAAACTGCAGGTGGCCCTCAAGGCAGCTGTCTGCCTTGTCATCTCCTGGACAGCTGAATTTAAATATTGGAATGGTGCTCTGAGCTCCTCAGCAGGAGTTCATTCCTTCTTGCAGGACCACCATTTTTCTGATCATGGAACAACTGAGACATGTGAAAGTTTGTATGAAGTAGGTAATGATGAGAGCGGCATGTTGAATCTTCATTTGCTGTTTATGGCTTTTGTGGACACCATGAAGTAAGTCTTTTCCATACTCTTCCAAGACTATAAGTAATTTGAAGTGGATGTAATTTTCTTTCACAAGATCAGGTCATTTGTCCATGATTTCACTTCGTTTTGGCACAAAAACATATACAACAGTGCTTAATGTACTTGTACTAAACCTGAGCTTTCAAAGGCTAGTCCAGAATTAGGAAGGATAAAGTACTGCATCAAACCTTGCTGCCTTCTGATCCAAGCACATAATGTACTTACACAAGATTATTATACAAACCCCCAAATATTACTTTTTAAAAAGTACAATAATATTGAATGTAGGACAGCACTTTACCATATTTAGTGAAATACTGTCCATGTTGCTTTGTTTTTGACCCGCCAGCATCCTTCGTAGGGTGCAACGATTATACAAGATAAGCTTTATTAACAAATTCAGATTTATACGATGGGTCTCCTTGCTTTGTAGACTCATCTGCTTTGAAGTTTCTTCTGATCAATCATTAGCATATCTATACCTACTGAAGAATTCTCTTCTTATCTTTTAGAGGACATGTCTTTCTGACTAAAACCACAGCCATTTCATTTCTTTAGTTTCAGTTTTTATAGTACAGTCTGCCATCCAATTTAATATTTATCAGTAGTAATAACTGACTGCCAGGGTATTTTCAACATTAATTCCGGGTGTCTGTGCACTGAATAGTCCTGCATTCAAGATTACTAAGCAGACCATGCAGACAGACACTTTGGCTGTAGCTTGTTTGCTCATTTATATACAGAAGAATGGAGATGAATAGCTAATTTTGCTGCAGAGAGTTGTCTGCTCTGAATCCCAAATGCTCCATATTTTATAATGCCAGGAGCCTGGTCCAGCCCCTGTAGAAGCCTTCCACTAGCAGAAGGGATTAATTGTTCCAAGCATCCTTATTTTTCTCTCCCCGCCCCCACAACTTTCACTAAAAGAGAACCTGAATCATGATTTAGAAAGCAATGTAAAATACTTCCAGTATGACTGATTTAAATTTCTCATAAGGATTACACTGCAGGTGTAGCCTTGACTGAAGATCCATGAAGGAAAGCACATACAAAGGCAAAGGAAGACACAGTGCAGAAGAGGTTCTGGATATGCAGATTTTCCCAACCAGACTGTGCTATATTATTTCAGTCTAAAGGATTGATTTGACCTCAACAGCACATAAAATACAGGCTTATGCCCAGCTCCTCAATATGGAAGCTGTATTGAAGCCTCAATTTCATGAGAGCTTTGCAAAATGCAAAGGAAAAGCCAGTCTTCTGATTGCCCTTAGTTGCAGCTATGAGGAGATCTAAGAGGAAGAGACAGGTTTTGTTCTTGCAGAAAGCATTCAGTTCATGCTCATGTTTTATTTCATCTGGCAACATGTACACAGCTGCAGGGTTGGATTAGTGACAGCTAATGTAGACTCCACTGTAGATTTCCCAAACAGTGTAATCATTGTAGCTGTGAGAAAAGAGTATGCCAGTGGCCATTCCCTGGGATCTGTAAAAAATGGCTGTAACTGGGCTTGTGTGTGCTGGAGTCATTAGAATTCTTTAAAGTTAGAAGTTATTTTAGTCTCGTCACTGTGAATTCACAGCACTTCACATTTCTCATTTTAGTGGGAAATGCCCTTTCAGTGTGGCCAGAAGTGCAGGGAATGCAGGTTGATGGAGTATGCTGAGGATAGCAGTGCAGTGTTTGATGGATGGTGAGATAATAATGTTGCCAAGACTTCCTGGTGTTTTTCTACTTTCCATAAAGACTGCCTTTGTCTTGCCTGGGCTAAGTTTCATTCAGATCTTACTCTAAGTCAGGCTGCCTGTGGGTTCAGAAAGGAATTAAATGTTGATTGATGTTTGTGTTAAGCTTGTAAGAAAGTATCCTGGTAGGAGAAGAACAAATTGGTATTTTGTCAGTCTCTGGGAGGAGGCTGGAAGTTAAGTTATGGAAGTTACAGAAACTTCTATAAAGTTTTCCTTGTAATTTTTCCTGCACTGAGAATCTGTAATGTCACAGATATAACATGGAGTGTTCCCAGTAGTCCACAAGTTTGACTGAATTTCATCTTGACAGTAACAACACTTTTCTCTCACTATACACAATTTAGAGGAATAGATAGGTTTGCTGATGAGTGGCTTCTCCTCTGATGTCATCCCTACCAACTGTCCTTTCCTTCTCATTCCTCCTTCTGTTGCATGGTTTGACTATGAAAAATGTCATGCTGGACTTGGCATACTCACATTCCTTGTTTGGTTGGGTTTTTTCCCGCTCCCATCTTTGCTCTTTAAAGATTGTATATGTGGCCTGGGGTTGAGCTGCTGCTTTTGATTTGGCTTTTGTTTTCTCCACTCAAGATGGTGCCAGTGAGGATGGCACTTTTCTTTCACACCTAAGTATATAGGCTTCTACCTATATTTTAAAGAGAAAATGTTTATTTAAAAGTGGTTTAATTTTCCTACCCTTCTGTCTTAGGAGAAATTTCATTGAAGAAGTGTAACAAAAAGATTTATTGCAGAACATTTTCTAATTTTTCTGCAGTTGCAATGTTTTTGTGGTTTTGTTTGCTTTTTTGTTTCCAAAGTTTTATGTATTTGCATTAGGCCATAATTGAGAGGTAGAAATACAGATCCTACAACTGGCAGTAGAATAACCTAAATAATTCCACAAAATGTGGGTGTAGAAGCTTGAGACCTCTTCTAAAATGCATTCTTTTATTCCTACTCTTTCACTTACAGCAAATCTATAATGGTCAGACATAATGTCCCCTGAATTGCTGATGCTTTAGTGGATCTTATTCTTTCCATAATAGCAAGTAAATTGTAAACCATGTTCTACAAGGATATGAATCTGATTGAAAATGTTAAAACTTATTCAACATCTGTTTCTTATGTTTATGAATGTAAGTGGTAGAGAAGTAGAGTTTACTAGAACAGTGAGTAGGTTACTTATCCATTGCTAAAGTAGACTTATTTTTTTCTTTCCAGATGTTTTAATTAATTTTAGAAAATAGTGGTCAGATTTGCTTTTCTTTTTTTCCAGTTCTTTTAAACAAATTGTGAGAATGAATGACTCACATTTCAAGACAGAACTTAGAGAGTAACTTAATTTCCAGATATTATATATTTTTTCTCTCCTACCCCCAAATGTAAACTACGTAGTTTTTGAAGTTAAACTTCTTGGCAGAACGAGTAATCTTTCTGAGATCTTGATTTCTGAAATAATAATTTGACTTGCATATTTTGTTAAATAAAATGCTATATGATTAATTGATGAAAATGTGTTCCATTTATAGATTATATGTGATCTGAAAATAGGTTGGTTGGTTGAGTAATGCTGTAAAGAAATGTTGTGCTTTTGAGGAATTTGTGATTCCTACAGAGACTGACCTCTTATTCTATTAAAAATTGGTCTATGAAATGTTCAAAAAGTGATTTCCTGATTTCACTTTGTAGTCTGTGACATGACCAAGAACTGCATAATTCCTGGATATGTCAGCAAAGATATTATTTGTAGAATAGAACAGAATTATAGACTCATTTAAGTTGAAAAAGACCTCTAAGATTATCAAGTCCAACATAACACTGCCAAGTCCACCACTAAATCATGTCTCCAAGTGCCACATTTACGCATCTTTTAAATACCTCCAGGACTGACTGATTCCCTGGGCAGCCTGTTCCAACGCTTCACAGCCTTTTGGTAGGAATTTTTTCCAATATTCAATCTAAACCTTCCCTGGCACAATTTGATGCCATTTCCTTTTGTCCCATTGTTTGTTACTTGGGAGTCTGGTCCCCATCTTGCTACAACTTCTATTCAAATGGTTGTAGAGAGTGATAAGTGCTAAAATCTCCTCTGAGTCTTCTCCAGGCTAACCGCCCCCAGCTCTCTCAGCTGCTCCTCATAAAGCTCATGCTCTTGATCCTTAACCAGCTTTGTCATTGTTCACCTTCTCTGGTCATGCTCGAGCACCTCAGTATCTTGTGTGTGTATGTAGGTGTTGCTGAGTTTGTGGTGTTCAACATCCTGAAGCTCAAGAACGGTGGTGACCACTGTGAAGTCTTTGTGGTTTGATAGGCAAGTGTTGGCCAACACAAACTGCTGGGAGATGATGGAACAGGGGAGCAGGAGGCTTGATGAGTCCATACATGTCCCCAGAATTAGGGCACAGTGTGGCGTTGAAGGCATTACGACCTCAAACTGGTGGCTGAGCTCTGAAAATAGGGGATGTCCTTCTGGGCCAGTGACAGCATTACCCTGGAGATTCTGGTCATGCAGATGCTTTAATGTAAGGGTCCTTCAGAGACTGCAGGCTTAGAGCAGCTCTTCTGGCAAAGTGTGATTTAAACAGCTGCTTCTGAAGGCCTGACTCCCACTTCAGCCAAAGTGCATTAGGCTGCTCTGACGTCAGTTTATGTGTCATGTAAGTGACAACACAGTTCGCTCCTTCCCCTCTAGCAGTAGGCTCTGACCAAAGTCAACTTGGCTTGGCTTTTCATTCCTTGGTAGAAATGCTTTTTTTTGTTGTTGTTGTAGCAGACTCTCAGAAACAAAGTTCAGTATGCTTTGTGTGGACTCTAAAATGAGGCCACAATATATTTTCTAAAGAGTCAAGGGTTTAACTAATATAATTAGGCAGATGTTTCCCTCATTTGTTTTTTTTTCTTCCCATGTGCCATGCCATGCAGTTTAAATTCTACCCTATGTTTTAAAAGGCCGCTATGGTTCAGTGCTGCTCTGTGAAAATTGAAGTGCCTTGGCCCAGGATATGTTATCTAACTAGAAAAACATTGCTTTATAGAATGCCCTACATAGTGGTAGTAATTTACGTACTAAATTGGGGTCTTCGTCACTGGAATGTTTCCTACAAAATTGATTTATCCTCATGGTAGAGACTGCAGCTTAATGGGGGATAGTATTGGCCTAAATTTAGCTATTGCTATGTAATGATTTGCGAATGTTTAAACAAGTGTGTAGTTCAAAACTTACTTAGGGTTTGTGGTGGTTTACTTAAAAAAAAAAAATAATAAATTACCCTGATAGGGCTGATTGTGACAATAACTTTCTCTGGTTTTGGTGCTCTCTATGGAGATTAAAGGGAAAAGTGAGTTCTCAGTTACAGAATTGCACATTATTTTCATAAATTTTTCAAAGATGTTGATCAGAGTTCAAAGGTGAAGCTTGTAAAACTTAATCATCTACCAGTGAAATATTTTTAGAACATTCTGACATTAATCATATTTATGCTACTTTCTTGTCTTCTATTATTTGTTGAGATTAACACATGTCCAAAGACTGCATTTTTCATGACTGTGACAATTCTAAAGTGACGTTAATTACACTTGAATTTCATGTGTTCTTTTTAAAATATACAAAAATATTGTATTAAAAATCTTTTTATTTCTGCCTCATCAAAATCAAGATGCCTATTTAAAAACCTTGCAAAACTCTGGTCTGTATTGTTTATAATTGGAAAATGGGAAGATCATGAAACAATATGTGGTGCATGTACTGCAAAAGAAATTTCATTTCTTAATTCAGTAATTTGTTGTGTTTTTCTCAAAGTACTATATTTCTCTTAAAAAATGGAAAAAATATTTGCAATAGGGGAAAAATAGTAGAAGAACAAAATGCAGTGTTAAAATAGAATATATATCTAAATACCTTCTCTGCTTTTGTCATTTTGTTCTGCTGATGAAACACTGGACTTTGACTGTCACTGTGTAGACAAGAGTTACACAACGCACTGCATATTCATTTCCTGTTTCATTTCATAAGTTGTAAAGGTTTGGGGTTTTTTCTGTGGGGAAAGAGTACAATTCTAGTGTCTTCACAGGAACTTCATGTAAAATTCTGATTCCTGTAAGAAACTGCTAAAATGAACAAAAAGGTTGGAAATGTTGAACGATGCATACATAATAAATGTTAAAGACCTGCTGGACTGAGTCCAGAGAAGGACCACAATGATGGTCCAAGAGATGAAGCACCTCTCCTATGAAGACAGGCTAAGGGAGTCGGGCTGTTCAGCATGGAGAAGAGGAGGCTCCAGGCAGGCCTTGGAGCAGCCTTCCAGTACCAACAGGAGGTTACAAGAGAGCTGGAGAAGGACTTTTTATAAGGGCATGTGATGACAGAACATGGGATAATGGCTTTAAGCTAAAGAAAGGTAGGTTTAGATTAAATATTAGAAAGATATTCTTTACTGAAAGCATGGTGGGGCACTGGAGCAGGTTGTCCAGAGAAGCTATGGATGCCTCATCCTCGGAAGTATTCAAGGCCAGGCTGGATGGGGCTTTGAGCATACCTGGGCATGCTTTGAGCAACTACCAGTGGCAGGGGAGATTAGAACTAGATCCACTTTAAAGTCTGTCCCAACCCAAACCATTCTGGCATTTATATTAAAAAGTATCATTAAACTTGTAAATATTTGATATATTAGTAATATTACTAATGATGGGCAAGGAATTGGCTGATTATAAACTTTCTCAATAAATTCCTATGCTTTACATGTAGGATTTTGTGTTCAGTGTATGTTGTTCTGTTGTATTGACTTGGACACTGGCTGGATAAAACTTTCTAGCTTCATCTGAATATATACCCTTTCTTTTTTTTTCACTTTCTTGGGCTTTGAAATCAGATTATTTTACTAGAACCCATGACCCTCATTCCACAGTGCCTGAACTTCCATTTTAGCACATTTAGTTTGCTTGCCTTATTTAAGAGCTTCCACTATCTGTTTACAGTGAGCTGGGACTTCTAGAGCTGAACAGGGAGACTTGATGTGCTAATCAGCCTGGCTGCAACCTTCATTGTAATTTACTTTTTTTGTGTGTCCAGGTTACTGTAAATGACACTTGTGTTTCACCTTTTTCTTTACCTCTAAGTAGAGTTTCTATCTTAATAGGCTTCTCTAGAGCATCTGTCAATCCAGTTTAACCCCAACACATTTGTTTTGAAATGCTGAATATTGCTTTTTTGTTCCTTCAACTCCTGTGGAAGTTTGCTGGCAGTTGTGAATGCAAAGAAGTAATGATTCTTGTCCATCATTACCATGCACATTGTCTTTAATAATAGTTCTACAGATACTGTGAAACATAGTGGATTGGTAGTTGGGGATTTTTGTGGGTAAATAGAAATTACCCGCAGTGAAAACTTCTTGGATATAATGAAGCTGCCATATGATTTACAGCACCCCTATTTATAAGGTGTATAAAATATCCTGTGGTTACTAGAAGTGCTCTCACTTAGAAAGGTTAGCAACTTACTTTGTAATGAAAAAGTAAGCCCAGAAAAATTATCCAGCCATGTCATGCTGAAGTATAGAGAATAATCTATCAGGAAAAATAAAAGATCAAACACATCTGATTTTTTTCTCCTTTCAATATCCTATGCTTAATTTTTGCATGACAGCTCTATCTGGCAGCCTCACCTCCCATCAGTGCAATCTGTCATTCTGTATTATTTCAATTAAGTTTTCTTTCTCCTTTTGCATTTGCTGTGGAGTCATAATGGCATGCTCCCAAATCAGCAGTCAAGAAGAGTAATCTTCTCTATCTGTATTTGTTAAAAGAAATCAGAAAGATGGTTTCTTGGCTTCCTCTCTGTCCTGAAGACCTTCTCCAGAGCTTTTACAGAAGAAGAGATTTTCTTTGAGGACTGACTGTGAAGTAATAGAAAATGGAGGCTTGATTTTGGGACTTTTGTGAATTATTAAGAAAATCTTTTAAATTCATCAACCTTGGTTACTTGCAGACTCCTTTCACATTATGTAACTCTCTTCTGTCTGGTAGCCGGAGAATGAAAAGCGTTCCTTGCGTCAGTGGAGAAGTTGTACATCTTTATAAAAGCAACTTTCTAAGCTTTCCTGTGCTCAAATTTCCAGTGAAGAGAACTCACACCCAGCATGGGCAACTGGAGACAGCTTATTGTACTGGTGTACTGACTGCTTCCCTGTGTGCCCCTGAACTTGGATCAACTCACGTTTCTAACTGGGTTGCTGTGTTTGGTGAAGTCAACTCCTCAACCCACCTCTGAGTGCAGAGAGCTGTAATGACCGAAATGATATGGTAGTTTATATCCTTGAATCTTTAAATACTTGATTGTGAATAAACCAAGCAGTTGCAGTATTGAGTATGCCCTGTGTATCCACTAACCCATGTGTTGCTATTTCATCTGACTTGCCACTGCCAGCTGATGTTCAGTTTCCACTTGAGAAAGGCTGCGCTTTGCAGAAGGCGCAATGGGTGAAATGCTGGGCTGATGTGGTACCAGAAGGGCTAGTTTTGGTTCAGGAGTCCTCCACTATAAACTGTGAAAAGGAAGGAAAAGGGTAGATAATTCAGAGCCTTTTCTGTGACTTGCTCTTCCATTCAATTGCTGAAGGAATGAGCAAGATTAAGTTCAAAAGGAGAAACAAAGAGCTTTTACTTCTGTTCTAACTGCTTATCTCCATATGCTCATAACAGTACTGAGTTCCCAGGAGCTAGGCAGGTACAGAGCTGCTGAAGCAGGGGCTTTCATTTTTCAGCTCTTTGTTCTTGCCAAGCCCAACTGTAACAGGGAGTTACAATGGCCACATTAAATCTGGATACTGTTTTCTTGCCACATTATCCAGTTACCCACACTTTGTGTTTACAGAGAGCAACATGTGCACGTTGGAGCAAGCCTCCAGCATTGCACCAGACCAGATCTTTTCAGACAGTAGCTTTCCTAATCTAATCAGCATCTTAAAAGCTATTTCCATGCTGTTTCTCCTCCTTCATTCTTTTTAGAACATTTCAGTTGGACAAATTGTTCATGTTGAGTTGGAGATGGCAGCTCCTTTTTCTTGCTGGATGAGATGCTGGCGGCCCTCAGCACAGATCTGTGCTGTTTGCTGCAGAGCTGGGCCAGGCAGGAGCCGACAGATTGCTATTGATGGGGTTAGCATGAAACCTCTCTAAAGCAGGATGAATAGGAATTGTTCACTCTGTTTTCCAGAGCACATTTTCAGCCCAAATGGATTTATTGTGTATTTGCAGTTCAGTAAATGGTTTTGGTGGTTTTTTTTTCCCTTTCCTATGTCTGTAGTTGTAACAGGGTTTATTGATGCATGTGCAGAACATAATGAAAAGCTGCATTTCAGCTCATCTTTAAAGGCCTCAAAGTAGTTCACTATCCTAAATGGAGTTGCTCAGATTACATTGAGAAAAATGTTTTTTGTGGGGGAAAAAACAAGGATGTACTTCGTATCCTAACCCAATAAGAAATTCCTGCCCTAGAGAAAAGCCAGTAATTCTGATTTCTTACAAAAATATCTCTCACCATTTCCTTCATGAAGCACCTGGGCCAGGCAGGTGGCCAAATACCCTCCTTCCCTATGTTGTACCACCAGTTCATGCTGCATTTGCATGATTTTTGGAAAGGCTGCTTTTAGGAGGGAAATGTTAGTGACTTTTTAAGGTCCTAAATCTCTATTCCAGGAAAAGGCAAGGCCTAATTGGCCAGTTCTACTGTCTTGCTCCCTCCCACAGTTGGATTACTCTGTGTCTGCACAGCTCCAGCACAGGGCTTGCCCTGGAATTGCTTGTGGGAGACAGTTCACCCGTCATCCATAATTTCATCCAAAAGCCTAGTACATATGAATAATTTGTGAGCTTCCTTTGGCTATCAAAACCTGCTCAGGACTGGGTCCCTGAACATCCTTCCCATTACAGACTTTGAAATCAAGAGTATATCTGCTGAAGCTGTTGTCACCAAGGTGGTAGAAGATTGTTGGGACAGAAAACGAATGCAAAATTGCCATTCAGCAGTGTGTAGAAGCATAATTGTGCATTAAGAGAGTGGACTGTCAGTGTTCATTATATGCTGCATGTGCATGGCTGCAATTCGTATGTACTCATCAATGGCACACTCATGTTGCCTGCACATTTCAGGCTGTAAGTCAGGCAGAGGCTGGTATCATGCTCTACTTACGAGGGAGGGAATTCCAGCATTCATGTGGCCAGCGTTGCTGGACCTCCTATTTTTTTCGTTTGGGAGAGGTTCTCCTTTGAGATTTTTTTTCCTAGCATATGTTTTTCTAACAAATTTACCACTTGTTGTCTTTATTTTCCTTTTTGCCTGATTTTTCATTCTTTAACTCATCTTTAAATATTCATAGCTCATCTCTGCAGGCTTCCATGCTCTTTTTCCTTCCCATCCTTCCTGTCCCTCTCTGCACCAGTTTTCACTGAGATGTTTCTATGCAATTTCTGCTATTTGGCTGGTGCCTATAAAGTCCCATCCCAATTCCAACGGCAGGAAATCCAGTGTTTATCATGAACAGAGCTCTTGAAATGTTCATGTCCATCCTGAGAGAAGAAAAATAAAAAAAGAACCTCTCTGGTAATCTGTAGATATAAAACTCAAACCAAACAACTGCTAGCCTGCAGTTGGGGCTTGTGGTTTATTTCCATGTCTTTGTGGGATTCAGGTGTAGAAGTTTGTTTTCTTGCCAATATGTAACAATCATATACAGTATAGGCAGAGTGCAGAAGCACTGACAGATTACACATGTAATAATATGAGTGCTAATTGTCATTGTGAATTATATTCTCAGTGTATTTTTCCCAGTGCCTGCCTGAAGCTGAGCATAAATCTTTTTAGCCCTCTAAATCTGTAGTCATGTCAGTTTTATTCACTGCAATTTTGCTTCACTTTGCCTTCCTTTAGCTTGCAAATCATGCCCAACAGTGGCAGAGTGGATTTTGAAATCTTTTTACGTGTCAGATTTCCCTGTATCCATTTTTATCAAAAAAGCTGTCACCAACTTCTGAAACCAGAAAACCTTTTTCTTTCTAATTACATTTTTACCATATGTTCATCCAGATGGCATATGCCAAACATTTCTAGGATGTTATAAAATGACCTGACTTTGGAGGATTTAACTGTTGAAGAAGCTTATAAAAAAATAGAATTGACACTGGGGCAGAAAAGTAGTCCCAGAAAGAAAGAACAGAAAAAAAATCTGATAAATCTTGCCAGTTATATTTTGTGTCTGTGATACTGAATTCTCAGTATACACACCTGCACAAAACCAGTGAAAATGTAGGGAATATTTTCTTGAATTTTTAAAAGTTGACTCCTTTTGAACTGCTGAAAATAAATATTTTTTGTTGAATATGTCTAAAAAAAATTCTGGAGCTGTGAGTGACTCTCTGTTTTCCTGAAAAATAGAGCAAAGAAGACATTGTCAAGCCACCAGATTATCTGTAGGAGCAGCAGCTTTACTTAGCAATGTAATAAGTACTTGGGCACTTTTTTCTTGAAATACCATTTTCAAATAGAAGGCAGATGAAGTTGATGCATGATTTTGACACTTGTGTCCTAATTCTTAGTAATTATTGAGGGATTTCTTGGAGAACATAAATTAATTTGGGGTATACTGAGATGTCCCAGGAAGGAAGGAAATTATTTTTTCATATTTAGCTACTAGTTAAGATAAATAAAGATCAGGGTTTTTTATTTTCTGGAGGTTTTGCATATTTACTTTCACCTACTAAAGTTCTCTTTGAACTGTAATTGTTGTTTTGGCAGTATTTCCAGATTATCAAACAGAAAAATATAAAATTCACTCATGTTATTATCAGTCTCCATAATATTGTCTCAAGTCTCAAGCCATTTTATTTAGTGCTAGTTCCTGAAGAAGAGTGATTGAATGAGAATCAAATTTGCTTTCTTGTATTGCAGCAATAGCTTTTGCAACTCCCAGACATTTTTTGAGTGCACAACCCAAGGCTCTGAATAGAATAGGAACCATGATGTAGTTTTGGGGCAAGATGGGCTGAGGCTCGTGGTCTCAGGGATTCAGATGGACGGTTGTAAATGAAGTTTTGTTTAGTGTCCTTAAGTTGCATAGATCTTGTTGTAAATCACAACTGCAATCAACAAAGCAGATCCTCCACCTCCTCCAAATTAATGAGACAGGATCTTAACATGCTCAATATGAAGTGGCTTTGTTTCTGAATTAAACCTTTCATATAACATCCTTATCTCTATCCGTCCTCCTCACCTACTTCCACTCATCAGGCCATGAGTGGTTTGACATTTCCACATACTCTTCTCCATCATTGACCAGGATCACACCTGCTGTGTCTCAAGTCAAGAGTCTATTTTGTAGGTAAATCACTCTGCATAGAAGAGAGATTGTAACTATTTAAAAGCTAAGGATGGAACCACTCAAAACTGTGAATTGGTGTTAACCTGTGAAGTAATTGAAACAAACTGTAATAGGAGAATACAAAATGAAACACCAAAAAGCAGCCTGTCTCCACATTGTCAAAATGCAATGCAACAGCCATTTAATTGCTGTTGCTTTAGAGGGTATGCAACTGTATTCAAGTTGACTTGAGGTATCGCTTTTTCTACTCTTTTTTTTGGATGTCTGTTCAGATTGGAGCTAAAGTTGTTCCCATGTCTCTCTTACCTATTTCCAAAATAATGTTCATCATAACCAGGGTCACTGCATTCATACCATAGTTTTCAGTTTCTTAGAAGAATTAGAGCCCTAAGCATTTTCCTGTGGGAATGCAAACTCCTGCACAGCAAATTTCAGCCTGCTAAGCACAAGCTTTCTTAGCTACCAGAGAAAACTCTCAGAATTAGCCCACTAATCCCCAAGTATCAGGGAATGACATGTCAAAATCCAAAAGCTGAAAAAACCTTGTGCTCAGATACTTTGCTTTTAATTACTAGTATGCATTATTAAATCAAGCTCTTGACTATAGTCTTTGTTTAGCTATACCTTGGATTATTCAATCTGTAATTTGAATGAGGAAAATGCTATGATTTTTTTCTGTGGAAAGTATTTATAAGTTAATAAATGTGAAGCTAATGATGTGGAGATTCAAAGTGCCAGCCTTAAACCACACCTCTGACTTAAGCCAAGCATGAATTTGGGTATGTGCATGCCACATTAGGCTTCTCATAATATCCTGGGCAGATGAGTTGTGTTTGCAAGTGCTGGCTGCCATGTTGCAGCCAATCAGTGTTTCCCAAGGTGTGTTCATTTCCTCATATTCTTCCTCTTTGCTAACTGTAAGCCCCCTTGTGGGTGAGTGTGCATGTAAACTTCATGCCAACTTGCAATGTCTCCATTCTCCTCTGTGTGTTGGTGCATGCATGCTCAGATGCCTTCTCTCTTCTTTCCTCCATTATCTTCTGAGTAGAGCATTTGCCACAGAGAGGTTTTGAGAGCAAGTGCTTGGACTTGCACTTCTGCTATGATTTTCCATAGCTGGTAGTTTATCTCTCAGATGAGTCTGGTATGTAAAATCTCTGTTCAAGGAATTCTCTAAGAATTACTTTCCTGAATAATGACAGCTGTCTCCCACTGCTTACAATGCAAGTGCATCAGAGAAGATAGCCTTTTGTAAAGCAGGAACTCATCTCAGCCATTGAAAATGGTAGGAAATAAGTGTCTCTCTTTGAAAAGGCAACCTAAGGGCAGCTTGTGTATGTGGAAAGAATGGTTCCTGCTTAAAATATCAGGCTTTTTCCTTTTCTTCCATTTTTTGTTCAGAAAAGTAAATCTTTAGGTATGGTCTAAGCACTGTGCCATCTAAACACGTTTTTTACTCTGTTTGAAGCAAACGGGAAGTTTCCAATGTGGCAGTTGTTCTTATAAGATGTTTCACAGTGTAAATAATGCTCTGCGTAGGCTTCCCTGAAGTGGCTGTTTTGAGTCCAAGTTTATTAGATTCTGGTCTAGAACTCTTAGCATAGTTATTCTGCAGATGTCAATATTTTCCATAGCTGAGATCAAATACTTCCAGTTAATGCAAAATTCAAATTAGTCTTGAACTGTGGTACTACAACTGGCATCTCAATAATGAACTAGCCACAGGAGGAAGTGGGTTTGTCAATGTACCATCACACAAAGATTTGAGTATTCATCTAATCTCTTCTGGGATCATATTCATGTATCTTGCTGCTCTCTTGAAATACACTTCCAACATACTGAATGACAAAAGAATATCTGATGCAGCAAGCTGTGGAAGCGTGAGCTGCAAAGGCTTTTTAGTTGAATTATTCCAAAGTGGATAACCTTAGAAATCAATAGTGTCTGCTGCGCCACTCAGAATCATGATGGACTGTTCCTCGCTGATCCTCTTGCTTATGCTTTGAATAACTGATGCTGTGCTGCTGCAGATTCTCAGTACCAGCCAATGCAAGGACTGGAGCAACATATCCAGTAGCAGGGCTGCTCTTTTTAGCAAATCTTTGTTTCTCCTCTTAGAATTTGTTCTCTGAGGTGCAGCTGTTGGTGAGGGGTTTGGGGGTTGTTTTGGATTTCTTTCAATCATGATTTAGTTTTTAAACCAGACTACACAAGTGCTTGAAGAGAGAGGAGGTACAATGGCAGGAAATAAGTTCTAAAAGGCTCAAATGGTATTTCCAAGTTGCTTGTAAATACAGCATTTTCTCTGTACAGACAGAAGGCTCTCCTTTGGGGGTTTGTAGTGCTCCAATTACAAAAATGGAAACAGCTATTAGGAAGAAATTATTAAACATCTTAACTTTGTGGAAAGTTTAGTAAGGTTGTCATCTAAAAGAGGTGAAAAATGCAGAGTTTTGTATTTTCTACCAAAACAAAGTTCACAAGTTGAAATAGATAGTTTTTGAAATACCAGTGACACCTCAGAAAATTTCTCACTAGAAAGGCAAATTGTTTGAATATCTAGAAGCACAAGTCATAAATAGGAATTTATGGGGAGGAGGTGCTTGAGAGGTCTTGAAGATAGATTTCTTAAAAGGTCTGCATAAAATTATCTGGGGTTTCTAACAGTTCATTTGAAATGAACAATAGAAAATTACCTAAAATAAACTGATAAAACCTGGAGAAGTAGAAGGAGGATGAAGAGGAAAAGAAAGTAACAGATGTGATACTCTAGCTAGTAAAAAACATACATTTTCTCTGCTGACTTCACTTTATGCCGATGGGAGAGCACAGAGATATTCTCTTGTGCTCCTATTTTTGTAAGAAAGTAGCTTTTGTTGCCTCTGATCATATACATTAAAAGGCAGCATGTTACTCTTAGGCAGACTGAATCTAGTGATGGGGATAGAGAGTTTCTTTGAAGAAAAGCCCTAGAAAAATCCAGTAACAGAAATAGACTCCCACTGAGAGTTTACTGAGATTTTGCTGCTGCATCAGTAATGAAGCAGAACATGCAGAGAATGGAAATTGATGTCACGGCCAAGGTGTATGTATTGGGGAAAGATCAGAGCAGTTTTTGAGTGTCATTGGTGCTGAAAATAGATCTCTCAGTGATGCCTTTCTCCTTTTGGACTGCCTGTTCGGAGTTCTTCAGGGAATTGTATTTGCAGATGAAAAAGGGAAGGGAAGTGAAGGCAACAGTGCTGGTTACATGGTATGCTCCTTAACCCTTATGTTGTAACATGTTATGTGTAAAATTATCAAAGATATGGAAATATACTTTATTTTCATATTATTAATTAATTATGAGGACACGACCTTTCAAAATAATGATGCTGCCTACTGCTGTAGGGATATGTGCAGTTCAGTGTTACCTTTCTCAGAGCCTGTGCCCTCTCTGCAAGTGGGCTTGAGACTTGGCTTCATTTGTCTACTGCATTTACCCACCAGGAGCTAGAGTTAGTTCTGTACTTGCAGACTTATGGTCTCTTGAAGATAAAAAAAGAGTTAACTTTTGGCTAGACAACTTCAAACAAATGCTGTGAGCTCTGTCAAGACTGCACTAACTTGATGCCATGAGCTGTAGTCTGTGATCACTCTATGCTGACCAGTTATTGCTTGTTGCCTGCAGTGGTGGCTATGTTTTCTGGAGCACATGAGTTCAATTGATGGCGTTTGGAAGGGTGTGACACTGGAGTGGTCTGTTTGTCTGTCTAATTGGCACTGGCGATTGGTTGCTGTGATTCAGCAGGGAGCTCCAGGCATTGGGAGGAAGATGCAAAGTATGTTGTGATTCTGACAACATGCAGCATCAGCCACATTTCAGTGCTTATTGTTAGTTTTAAATATCTATGCTTTAAAACCGTTACCTGTTTCATGGATATGTGAAGTTGGATAGTTTCATCCTTTCCATATCTTGCTTGAAACGTCAAGATCTTTCCCTCCAATCATGAGAATTTTTTCATCAATAAATATGTACAATATTGTACTATATGTACAATCTTGTCCAATAAATAATCTTTGTCATAACACTGTAGATGAAAATATTTTAGTAATTCCAGATAAATATATTTTCTTAGTATCTTTTTTTGCTTGTGTGTTTGTACTCTGGGGCAGTTTGAAGTGACTTTGGAGAGTTTACCCAAGCAGTAAATACAGAGCTGCTACCTGTGTCTTCGGGGGTCTGTTTGAGAGGACTCCACACAGAAACTTGTAGAAAACCAAATTTAATTGTGTGTCCTTTTTTAAAAAAGGTTGGTGGGCTCTAATTGTTGTCTTTTATGTTATGAATAGGTCACTGCTAATATTTTTCCATTCCAAAAAATAAAGGATGAAAAATTCAAGCACAGATGACAAAGGCTTTACTGTCGGGTTATTTTTCTTTCATATATGGCGTATGATTAAAAGTGTGCTGTCAAAAAGAGACCTCTTTATAGCCTGATACTATTGATTAGTATTTGAAACCTGCCAGCAGCATTATTACTTCATGCATAAGAAAATCTAATAGAAAATTATTAAGTTGATGTTTTAGTTCCTCTAGTGAGAACCTTTCAGATATTCATCTCATATCGTTGCACAAATTGCTTGGCTCAAGTAGATACCACAAAATCATGTTTTAATGATTTTTTTTCCTTTTTCCATCTTTTTTTTTTTTTCACAGTCACATGACACAATCAGCCACATTTGAAGACCCTCGAATAGAGAGCTGCCAAATAACCCCTCCAACCCCTCGGAAAGTGGAAATGAGGAGGGATCCTGTGCTAGGATTTGGGTTTGTGGCTGGTAGTGAAAAGCCAGTTGTTGTACGCTCAGTAACACCAGGTATGTTTTCCCCACCTGACCCCAGAAGAAAACTTTGACTTAGTCCACTGAGATGAAATACAGTTATGAAATTGAGTACTGTGGAAATATTCAGGCAGACAAAGTAATCGCAAATACTAGGTAGAATTTTAAGCCCTATATTATTCAATGGGTTCCTTCCTCACACTCATTTTTGAACGTTATGTAAATGTGTTAACAAAAAGCCAGTTTGGTGTTATTGCTCTGAGCCATTACTATTGTTTGCCTGAAAAAAGTTAACCCATTTCATTCAAGGAAAGAAGGTCTTCTCTGTGTTATCTTTATATTGTCTTTATCCTGGCTTGCTGTCACCTTCATTACCATTGAATCAGTGTTTTCAAGAGGTATGTTGAATTGTGAGATTAAAACTTACATATTTTTCATTCTTTTTATCATCAGCTTCTGAAGGAGAACTAGGTTTCTAAAAACAATATTTCTTTTTGAAAAAGAGGATGATATTGCTGGCTTCTTTTTTTTTTTTTTTCCCTGTGGATACGTCTGTATAACTATGTGATTAGAAGCCAGGTCAAAATAAATCAAAAAAGTTAGGAAGGATCAGGCCTGGGACTAACTAGTCTCTGAAACAGAAGGCTTCTGCTCTCTGTGTTTAAAAGTTCACTTGTTATATAAAATTGCCATGAAGCCAAGGGCAGGCATTTGACTTTGCTCTTGTTCGATATGTTCTCCAGAACCCCCATAGAGACCAGAGGAGAGGCAAAATCGACCTTGTGAAATTCTGATGTCATTTAGCCTTGTGTGTGTATTGATTATATTTATATTGCTTTCACATGAAGTGAGCAGTGTAACTAATAGTTGAATGAGATCCATACAGTTTATTTCTCTCAACTTGGTATTATTAATATAGTTCTATGATAAAGTTCTTAAAATGTGTTTATTATATTCTGTTCCAAGTGAATAGGGGGAAATATGAGCTCAGAACAACATTTTCCTGCATGGATTCATATCCGTTTATGCTGGATATATAAGTGGAGTAAAGTTTTCAAAGCAAGGGAAAGGAACAGCATTAGCTCAGTTGTTGAATGAATTGGTTTTGATACTGAGAAATTTTCTTTTAAGACTTTATCTCCCTGTTGGTAGTATTACTCTGATTTTTATATATCATCATTTCAGAGTTTAAAGACAGAGACTAGAGAGGATATATCTTTTCATTAGGAATTGCAATATCACACCACCTTCTGGGCATGTAATCATGCTGAGAAGTGAAGTATAATGTGCATTTTACAAAGCATAAACTCCCCATGAATTTCAGCAATGTCTGAATCCAAAACTCATAGACATATACATGACTGATTGTCTATTCAGGCAAATGCCAAATATCCATGTCCAACTGAAAAGGGCAATGCTTTTGGATGCACCTGTGTTCATCGAGTGATAGGAATCCAGACAAAAAGAGACTCAGAGGTTGGAAGTATAAAAACTTACTGTCTTCAATTGAAGAAAACAGGTTTATTTTGCCCCAAACAGAAAATTCAGAGGAGAGACCTTTGAATGACATTCAAATGTGTAAGTGATGTTTCATAGGAAAAAGGAATAAGACGATCCCAATCTCTAGTGTTACATTGCCTGGGACAGGAAACAGGGTGTTACAATAAGGAAGGTCTGGTGTAGACACCATGGAAAAAAATTTCCTGATCTTAACGGTAGATAAACAGGATTTATTTACAGGAAAAAGAATCCTTCTCAGAGTGATCTTACAAAATATCAGGCAAACATTGGTCAGGGATGAGTAAAGTATGGTTGATCGCACCTTAAATTGTACATTTTTCCACGCCTTATAGTTGTTCTTTTGGCCCTCCAGAAATCAAGCCCTTATTTTAGGTGGGTATATACGGGTTTTGAGCTTGAGTATCTTCAGTAGAAGCTGCTAAGCCACTAGCTTTCAAGATTTTCCTGGTGAGGAAGTACTGGTCATGTCAGAAATAATCTTAGTATTAAACATGCCATTAGTTGAAGGAAAAAGCCACTTGTAGTGTGTGAACAACAGAATGTGTCTGTGCATTTACAATGGTCCGCTAACCTGTACTTTTTTTTTTAATTTCCTCTGCAGGCGGCCCCTCTGAAGGAAAGCTTATACCAGGGGATCAAATCATAATGATTAATGATGAGCCAGTCAGCACTGCACCAAGGGAGAGAGTCATCGACCTTGTCAGGTAGTTGATGTCCTGTCACTTAAGCTATGAACCCAGTGCCTTATTGCCTGTGCAGTCATTCAGTAGTACAGCAAGTCTCGCCTTCTCATGGCTGAGAAAAGAGAAAATAATGTTGCTTTAATCATAATGAAGAATGTTTGAATTACTTTATTATTGACATGAAGTGTTCTCTTAAAATGTCATCTGGGTAGCTGAAAAAGTGTAGTAAAATCCTGCAGCACTTCCAAAGTACTTGGGTATCCAAAGAGAAATAGTATTCTAGTGTCTATTCTTGGGTTGTTGGAAAGGTAATTCCTGGAGTAAGGAAGCCCCAGTCATTGTTATGTTACTGTTCATTGTTTTACATAAGGAAAGTTAAGTCAGGTTTGCCTTATATGAAAAAGGAAAAAAATTTGGCAGGGTGATTTTTGAGAGTGAATGAACGCATGTAAATATGTAGAGAAGCTCAAAGAATGTTTGAGTGGATTGTAGGTAGGTGAGTTTGTGTGAAAAAAGCAGGCAGGGTTGTATAGATAGAGGACAGAAAATTAGACAAAAGCAGTGACTGTCGATAATGCAGGAAAGGAGAAATGTCACTATTCGTAATGGTATGTAGAAGGGAAGAAAAGACAGTGACTATCAAGTGCTAAGGGTGTAGAAAGAGATATGTTGTGGTTCACGTAATAAACTTTCATTTGTAGTAACAAGAAACGTTACTGCGTTGCAAGCAAAAATGGTCAGTAATTAATTTTTTTATTTAATTAATTATATAAATTCCAGTAGCCTGGTTGCTGTACACCACTTTTGCTTCTGTGTTTTCCTTTGCATTGACGTAAATTCTGAATTGGCGGGTCTAGTTGATTCCCGAGAGATACTAAAATTTTAACGGTGCAGGTACCTCTCCTTAGAAATGGTACCTGTAAGTGTTACTCATGTAATTTTGAAAAGTCACATTTGCTTACAGAAATTGGGGTGGGAGGTGCCGTGATAGTTGTACTCCTCCTGCAGATGACAATTTGAGCAAACAAGTGCTCATTTGCTGGGGATTCAGCTGTGAAGAAAATTTTCCAAGAAGATACAGAAATGTCATAAAATACCACCAATGCTTACGCCTTTATACATGTTAGTGGGATTAGAAAAAACATATTTTTAGAATAAAAAAGTGTTAACCTGCCAGTCAGCTAACAAACACAATTCCCTAAAAAGCTTCTTTTCTTGTGGTGAGTAGACCCCAAGAACTGCAAGAGGTGTCCTGTGCTCTGTGTTGACCACCAGCGTAAGCCTCAAAAATGGGTCTTATACTCATTTTTGATGTCTTTTTTTCCTCATAAAGTGATCATATTACCTCTTCATTCTTTCCCTGATTCTTTGGTATTTAGGGGGAGTTAGGATCTCTGTCTCACTTTTCTGCTACCAGCAATATGTAGTAATAACAGTAAGGAAAATAGACTGATGAGACCTGAGACAAACTGAATTTATTGTGTGGCTGATTCTCTGTCTGCCTTCAAATGAGAAACTCAGTAAGATTGTCACCCTTCCCAATTACATTGACTACATAAGTAGTGTCAATTTAAGAGTTGTTGCATTCGAGGGAAAGCTTTTGGTGACGCTTTTCTTGCACTGTAACTTTACCTCTGTTTTTAAAATCTGTCTGCTGTTGGGATTTTGACAGAGACTAATTCTTCGATGAAACTCAGTGAAATGTATTGAGGTTCTATGTTACAGTATTTGAAATTAAGAACTTTCTTTTCCTGCCAGTGGGGACACCTGAAATGGTTAGACACTGTCAGTGTACAGTCCTGACACCGTAGCAGAAGCAATTATTTGCACCCATGAAGTAATGAATTTCTTCTGTGTAATGGAAGGTTTTCATATGGATTAAATACATCTACAACTTTTCAATGCATGTGCATTTTTGAATGTGCATGGAAGAAGTTTTGAAATCTTATTTTCCTGCCAGCAGCAGCATGACAGTGGTCAGCAATGAGTGCATTTTAAATGTATAGGTTATGCAATGGGCATGATCACAAAAGTTTACAAGAAGAGAGGAGATTTTTAGGGGTCATCCAGTCTAACCTCTTGCACCAAGTGAGGTAGAGTCAAAATTAAATGTGGCAGCTCAACACTTGGCAAATCAAGTTTTTAATATCTCCAAATGTGGAGATTTCACAACCACACTGGGCAGATGTTTCAGTTCTTAAGCAGTGGCCTTTCAAAAAGATATGAGCCAACTTCCTCAGTGGCTTTAGATGCATCCCTTCTAGGCCCATGAACTTGTGAGGGTCCCTCTTACCTAAGAAATCCCTAATTCAGTCTTTGTCTATCCTTGTTCCCTAAATTCTGTCACTGTTCTCAGGGACCAGGGTGGCAGACCTTGCCACTAAGGACCAAGACCAAGAAACCCTTGAGCAACTCAGCCTTTTCAGTTTCATTGATCAGGCTGCTTGCTCCATTTAGCAGTAAGTTCGTATTTCCTTGGCTGTTGTAGTTGTAGAGACCCTTCTTGTTACCCTTCACATCTTGGATCACTTACAGTTCCAGGTGAGCTTTGCAAACCCCATCCTTGCGTGGCAAGAGTAGGGCTTCTCTTTCTCCTGGGTAACTTCTCTCCATTTCTATCTCTGGTTTGCTTCCATTTTGCACTGGTCTTGGTCAGGCTTTCCCTATGGAGCCACACTGGTGTCCTGCCGTGCCTGCCTGCTTTCCTGAAGATTGGAGCAGATGATTCTGGCAGTTGGAGGAGGCTCTCTGTGATCATAACCCAGCTGTACTGGGCTCTGGCCTTTCAGAGCTGTATCCCACAGGACCCTGCTTACTAGTGCCCTGGACAAACTGAAGTCTGACTTGAGATTGGCCTCCTTGTCCCTTTTTGCTTTGGCATCTTACACTGTACCATCTCATGGTCACTGCAGCACATGAAAACTTGATACTCCCACACTGTATTTTTTTTCTGTGATTACATAGTCTATTGCTGATTAGGGATAACAAGGTTTATTTTATGTTCATGTGAAATTCAGTGGATATTTTTATGCACTTTTCCTGCAAAGCTTTTTGTAAAGTCCAGAAAAAATTTGTAATTGCAGAGAGTGTGGAAAAAATTAATCTACTTTCAAAATATTAACATAAAGATCATAGAAAGTCAAACAGCAAAAATAAATAAATAAATAAATAAAAATTTATGAGTAAAGAAAAAGGCAGATTTCACAACCAATGAGTGATTAACAGCCTTAGGAAAACACAAAATTTCCAAAAAAAATTACACACAATTGTTAGATGTTATGTCAACCCTAAATGTGAGAATTTTTAGTGTATTGTAATGTTTAGTTTTTTTCCAAAAAGCATTGTCAGGACATTAGTTTATGAAATAGTTATATGATTGAAAGAAAAGAGAACAGTAAAGATAATTTCTGCTACGATCCATCTGAAATAAAAACCAAAAACAATTTTCACAATGTTCACCAAAAAGGGTATCTGAAAAATGTCAATGAAATCTTTTTTTCACTAAGAAAAAGCATATCTGGAGCAATAAATTTGCTTTACTTCTAAATTTCCCACAAAATAAATCAGAGTAATTCGTGTCAGATAATCTGTTGTTTTTTTTCTTTTCCTATTAATGCCAAACTCATTGTCTACCCTTTATTCCTACAGGATTAGAAATAGATTTGTCATTTAAGAAAAGTTCATTTTGTGTAATGGTTTTACTACAAGAAAATGCAAGAAATTAAACAGAGTGTGTTATACAGAAATTTTCCCATTGGCTTTTTATTGCATTTTAATATTTTTATTGTGTGTATGGTTTCTAAACATTCATTACTGAAAATACTCTTCCTTAAGTAGAAAACGGTGTTAAAGCCGCTTCTGCTGGCTCTAGGGGGTACTGAGCAGGAACCCAGGGAAAGACTTTGGTTTGGTTTTTTTAAGAAATGAGGGATACTGTTGTATCTTAGGAGGTCTCAAGTCTGGAGATGATCAGGGATATTTGTTATAAATATTCCTGATAAGTCATTCTGATCCATTGACTTCTTTTGGCTCTGCTTTACTGGCAACATATAATTAGTGTCCAAGTTATCCTTTGAAAGCCAGAGCTGCAGAAATAAGAATACAGTATAGTTTCCAGACAAAATCCATTTGGACTCATTATTTCTGGGTGATGTTCAATGGCTTTTGCACCATATTATGTTCTCCCGAGCTTTTTTCGAGCACAAACTCAAAAATTTTTTTCATAGTTTCCCTAACCAGGAGAGGCCAGTTTATGAGTATCACTTATGGCTGTGGTCAAGATGTGTAGAAAGTTATAGAAGTTATAGCAGTTCAAAACAGAGGAAGAAACAAAGTCAGTTTTCTAAATGTAAGGCTAAAATCCAGACAAAGGGCAAGCAAAAAAAATGCTCAAGAAAGAAGATATATTTGAAGTGCAGTCAGTTTAAAATGGTATGAGGAGCTAATTATCTTGGCTTTATTTTAGTGCTGATACAGATAATGTGAACGAAAGCTTTTCACACATACTTAGCAGTAAGTACTTTAAAATAACATTAGTCATTGCACAATGGAGCCATTTTTCCTTATTTGAAGGTGAACAGCAATATAAAACAGGTATAATAATGTATGTTATCGATTAATTGGTTGCTCAGAGGTGCATGTATTTCATTATCATTGGTTAATATTACATTTCTATCTTTTTAAACATCAGTTTAGCCAACCTGTTTTTAAACACTTAAATATATCTAACAAATAATTTGCCTTATTAGATGTGTATAGGCAATTTTTATAACACAAATGACTTGTTTATCTCAGATGGTACAGAGTATGCTTTAGTCTACAAGGATCCCAATATGTGTAAACTGTTGTTTTATTTACTAAGGTATTTTACTGAAATTTTAAGTACTGCTTATTCCATAAAGTGTGAGTAGGGCATGGTAGTGGTATTTTGTTCATACTTTAATTAGTTATTCAGACAACGTATGAGGAGGAATGGGCATCTGAAGAGGATGATCCATCTGAGATACTTGTTTTGGAAAAAACTACCCTGTTGCAGAAAGCTTCGTTTTTGCATTGACTAAAGAAGGAGAGCAGAAATGTATTTCAGAGTAGAAACCTTACTTCTGGGTTACTAAATTAGGCTAGATTAGTCCACCTCTTGTAACAGTAACAGCAGTAAATTAGTGTTTCACGTCCTGTGGAATTCCACTAAAAGATGTTAATTGCAAAGTGGGAACTGAAAAAGGTGAAATTCATTAAGGGCTTTTCTCTCTTGTTGGTTCTTTTTCTGTTTAAGAGAAATGACTGAAAATCTTTCTGAAATAACTCTTGATTTGGCAAGTTAATGTCACAGCAAGTTTTCATCAAGAGGATCTGGAAGTTTCTTTCAATTCTGCAGTAGAATTTATGTTTTAATTTTGTATTGCCATAAGACTGGAGAGAAGGAACTCTCCAGGATTTTAGGATGTTTGTTGCATTTTAAATGCTAACATGAATTTGATCAATATTGACCCTCCTCGTCATTGTCATGAAATGGATGAGGATTCTGTCACTGCCATTTGACTCTGTGTATGTCAGGAGCACAGTTTTCCTGCTCTGCATCCTCATAGGTGTAAAAGGGAGCTCAGTGACAGTGCCTGTCACCATCGTTGTCTCACAGCAGCTAAATATACCACTTTTCAAAAGTAATTTCTGGCTCTAGGCTTAGACTGTTTCATTTAGTGAATCAAGTAATTTCGGTGGACTTATTATTAAAGATATTCTTTCTTCATCAACATCATATAGAAAAAAATCAAACTTATTAAGCTGTTAGTGACAATACTGCTTAGCAATCAGGAATCTTGAAAAGTGTTTTTTTTCTAAAAAACGAGTCACACAGACCTTTTAATCTGAATGCACTCCACTATGCCCCCAGTTCATTATATAAATCCAGAGGCTATACCCACTTTGTTTCAGGCCCTGATTGATGAGTTGCTACTGTTTTAGGTTTTAAACACAAAATTGTGAACATAGGGACAAAATATTGGAGCAATGGCTTTGTAGGAGTTTTACAGTGGTGCCAGTGGAGATAAGCCTTCTACCAGGGCATTTAATTAGCTGCCTTTGATCAGCAAGCCCGTGTGTGGAGCTCAGAGTCAGGATATGAGTACTCAGTTCCTGAATCTTCTACCTTTTGAGGTGTTACTACAACATAATACAGAGATAACTGAATCACACTTTAAATTAGCTCTGATTCTGTGAAAGCACAGATTTAGTATTGTCTCCTTCAACTTTTTTGCTTGGCTTTCATGATGAGCTGCTTCTTGTTCTTGAGCTAATATGTTGAAAGCTAATTCAGATTTCTCCAGATTTAAATTATTAATCTGCAATATGGTGTCCACTTTTTCAAAGGCCTGTAAGAGTTAAGCTGAGTCGAAAGCTGTATAGTGGTATTGCTTGTTATAGTTAAAATGCTGAGAATTGGAATGCTGAGAATTTATTGTGTAAACTTAAATTTCTTCTCATGTTAACCATGGTGAATGTCCTCCGGAGTTAGCAAGTCTGGGGCCTTTTTGAAATTTCAAGACTTGATGTGTCATCTAGTTGAAATGCGTCATCATCTCACTCTGTTGTCCTTCAGAAAAAGGAGAAAGCGGTGATGAATTTCACGTCAGCTGTTCCCTAACAAATTGCTTTATGGTAACTGAATGCAAGGATATGAATGGAGATGTGGAACAGCTGTGCCCGAAACACAAGTAACTGTACTGAATGCCTTCTTCAGATGCAAACCAGCAAGTGTTCCTCTCATTAGCTTGTTCTGACAAGCAGGCTTATCATTTCTCATCCAACTAAACAAAAGCGTTGGCTTGTCTGAATGGAAGAGGTACTTTAAAGCTGGATGCGCTGATGTGAATGTTTCAAAGTAATTGTTTCTATGCAAAGTTATACAAATAAACACCCAGCTTTGAGTTTATTATTAATTAACCCTTCCAAGTGATAGATTTCCTCATTATTGCGTGCTAAGCAATAGATGTTTATCCTTCTTTGCACTGTTTATGCAAACCCTACGCATCAAAGGATTGTTTACTGTTGGAATATGTAGCAGGAGGTACCTAAAAATCTCATGCTTGTGTTTGGGGTGGGGAGGGTTAGGGAGGACTTGTCAAACTACTGAAATCTCATGGTTTCTCTTTCCCAACATTATATGTGTCTTTTGGAATGACATTTCCAAACCATAAAAGATTATGTTGGGCAAGCTAGCACCTTACATTGTGTTCTTTGTACTTGAATGTTCCATGGATGCCTTGAAGACATTACAAAAGGACAGCTATACTTATACAAGTGTATGCAGGATGAAATTTAATCAGCAGAAAGCAGAAACTAGAGAGAAAGATAAGATGGGAACAGCTTCAGGAACTTGATTGGGCAGCACCAGTCTGTGCGCAACAGTTTCTGGGACTGAAGAAACAGCATAAGCTGACAGGAGAGGATTGTGGCATTCATCTGAGACTGCCAGCATGGACTGACTGTGAAGTATGAAGGTGACAGAGATTCCTTCACCACTGCATGCACAGAACTCAGAAAGCAACTTTGTCCTTCCAGAAGTGTGTTTATGTCTGCCTCGCTGTGAAGTTTACAATTCCCTTATCCAGCCAGTCAGTTGGTAACTGATTGATCACATACACATCAGCTGATGAAGCTATTGTAATGAAAAAATACAGCCATTTTTGGGAAGACATAATAGTTGCATGCCTGTGATGCTTTTGGAATACTTTCACAATGTGGCTTTTCACAGTGATGGCATCAGCATTCCCTTTTATCCTGAGTCAGTGCTGGACATCTGAGTCATAGAAATGAACTGTTTTTATCTGCTGCCTGAATAGCTCCAGGATGACAGAGAAGTAGTTCTTTACAGGACTGAAAGGTAGATGGTAGCATCAATAAAATAGTTTGTAGTTGCTATGAATTATACCAAAATGCTGTATTTTGATAGAAAGATAGCAGTGGTAATGTCAAGAGCTGAGAGGGAAACATGATATTTTTATGGGTTTGTAAGCTGACACTTGGAGATTTCTGTCAGCTACATGTACCTTACACAGGGAAAGGCAGAAAGATTTTAATTGTCTGTTTTTAAGGAATGCTCTTTTGGGGATGGCAGTTTTATATGCACCAGTGCTCATAGGAGGTGAAACATAATTTGAAATATTGAGAGAGATGAGTCAAAGGATTGTGACAAATTTGCAATGTCTTGTATAGTTCCATTAATTTGAAATACCTGTAGTCTTTAGCTGTTAGGTTTTTTCCCTGTGAAGGTGGAAACAGCATTCCTTGTGGTGGGAATGAGATGAAGACAGTGATTGAGAAATTAGTAAAACTCTACTCAGAGCAAAATGTCATCCAGACACCTTAGTAGTTCATGGTCCATTGCTGTAATAGTGTAATTTTAATGAATTGTGTAATGGAAAGCTGACTCAGGAGTTCCTGAAGACGACAAGATCTGTCTTTGCCTCTGTGGTACGCTGATGCTGTGTCTTTCTGGCTTTCTGATACTCAGAGTTAGTTTTTAGTATCATAATTCCATTTACTTTCCAGATTTAGTCTATAAAGTAAAATAAAATGAAGAATGGTGCCTCCTGAAGCTGTATGTGTCCACAAGGTGGCTGTCCCTCATATCATTTAGGATCCAGTTCCAATGGCTTATCTCTCCACTTGCATTTCATATTCCTGTTCTGATAGCAATGTTGTTGCCTGTCAGTCAGCCAAAGATATGTGGGGGTGACAGTGCTTGAAATCTGTAATCTGTAGTTTGTCTAAGGAGCTGGAAAATCACAAAAAATAGTAGAAAAAAGTGAAACCTGGTGGGATGAGATCTGTGACCCTCCCATTGCTGGGTGTTAACTGGGAACACAATACCTCTGGAAGAAACAGGTCCAGAAGATTGCTAACATACCTGTGTGTTAACTTCATGTACAGATACTAAGAAGGCTGACTAAGAAAGGTCACAGAATCATAGAATATGCTGATTTGGAAGGGACCCATCCGGATCATCAAGCCCAACTTCTGGCCCTGCAGAGGACAGCCCAAGAATCATATCATGTGCCTGAGAGAATTGTCCAAATGTTTCTTGAACTCAGACAGGCTTGGTGCTTTGATCACTTCCCCGGGGAACCAGTTCCAGTGATCAATCACCCAACCAACCTTTGGATGTAAAACCTTTTACTGATGTCTAACCTAAACCTCCCCTGACAGCTTCATGCTGTTTCCTTGAGTCCCATCACTGGTTATGAGAGTGAAGAGATCAGTGACTGCCCCTCTTCTTCCCCTCATGAGGATGTTGAAGAGCACAGTGAGTTCTCCCCTCAGTCTACTCCAGGCTGAACAAACCAAGTGTCTTCAGCTACTCCTCATGAGGCTTCTCCTCCAGACTCTTCACCATCCTTTGGCTCCCCTTTGGATGCTTTCTAATAGCTTTGTATCTTTTCTTATATTGTGATGCCCAAAACTGCACACAGTACTCGAGGTTAGGTATGGCATGAAGTTGTTTCAGGGGAGGTTTAACTTAGATACTAGGAAAAGATTTTTCACCCAGCAGGTGGTTGGGCACTGGAAGAGGCTCTCCAGGGAAGTGGTCACAGCACCAAGCCTGTCTGAGTTCAAGAAGCATTTGGACAGTGCTCTCAGACACATTGTGTTACTCTTGGGAATAGTCCTGTGCTGGGCCAGGAGCTGGACTTGATGATCCTTATGAGCCCCTTTCAACCCAACTCAGGATATTCCATGATTTTATGATTCTGTGAATATTAGTCTGATAAAACTCTCTCAAACCAAACTTCTTTTTGATTGAGAGAAGTCTAGACTTTATTATGTTATTAAATAATTGGATCTGGTTCTTAGTGCAGTTTAATTTTTTTTAAGATTTTTCAAACACATTAAGAAATAAGATCAAAAGTATTAAGACTATCATTAGTGAGTTCTTGCTCTTCCCTGCTTCCCTGCAGTAAGAAGATTCATAGTCTCTCCTAGCAGTTCATAGTGTAGTGTAATTAGAACAGAAATGTTATAGGGACTTCTGTGTTGGTTGATGGACAAAAAAACTTAGAACACAGAATTAGATCGTATTTTTAATTTAGCAGTACTGCAGCCAACAAGGACTCCCTAAACTGCCAAGAGATTGAGTATCTACATCCAACTTTATCTGATATGCCCAGTCAGAAGGTTAGTTAAAAGGGAAGGATAACAGTTTTACATAATCTGACTCATTAGTCCCCAAAGTGAAATTCTTCAGTTAATTATTACCACTGATTGGGATGAGTCTGGGTCACAGTGGAATGTCAAAGGAGGAAAACAGTTTCTCATTAAACAAAGAAACTGAGACAAAAACTAGTAGAAAATAAAACTGACTAAAAATAATTTTACCTTTAAAAATATTGAGTGCTTCAAAAGGCAGCTTAATGTGATAGATTTCACTGGGATTTATTAGTCAGTTTTTTCTTGATTTCTTGGTGTGACAATTGATCATCAGTAATTTATTATAGGCAACACATGAAAAATAATGTAAATGAAGTAGTTTTATCTTTTACTTTAGCTTCTTTTCAGCTTTTCCCCATAGATACTATTCTCTGTTTGACTTTTTGCTTGACTTATAACATCCAAGTCTTCACAGACCTCCTGAAAGCAGCAACAGGAATAGGGGAAAGACAAATCAAGTGTATTTTACAGGAGGTAGCTTCCAAATGATGTTGGTCTTGGTCATACTTTGACTTTTGAGAAAAACCAAGAGAAGCTGGTTCTGAAAAACAAGAAATAAGAATATCAAAATAGAGTTACAGACACCAGAAGACTGCAGAAATAAATCCAGATTGCCATTAGCCTTCATTTTCCCAAAGGCATATTTCTTATATATTATGTGCTGAAATGTTAATTGTTCTTTTTGCTCTTATTCCTCCTCACACAGACTAAAGCTTCATATATTTTACTTACTGCACAAGGGAAAATCCCTGCAGTCCACTGTCTATATTGTTAAATAAAGCAATTCAGCTTGCTTGGAGGTTTAGTTAAAACCAGATTTGTTCAGCTTATGAATCAAAAAAGACTCCAGAAAAGGCAAAGGTCTTATCATCTTGTATCATAGCTTACCCATTTTATGTTGATCCCTTCAGCTTTTCAGCAGGTCTGTTACTCAGAAAGCAGTACATGAAAAAGGCAGTTGTTCTGGAGAAGAAAATTGGTTGCTCTAGCAGTTTAAAATCCTTGAGGTCATCTGTATTTCATAAAAACTGTAGGAGTCATGAGGTTTAGTCATGATTTTCTATGTGTCATTACAGTGTGCCTGAGAGTTAAAAGGAAAATATCATCTGCCTAAGAGTTTATCACGAGTAATAACAAAAACTCTCCATATTGGAAGACAGCACAAAATTAAAATTATTCATTAACTGAGTTTTCAGTCCAGTTTCTTTTTAATTCTTTATCTTGTGTCATTCTCTTTACTTCTTGATTTTACATGAAAATTGTACTTTAGTGACCAGAAATCCCCTTTTGTTCTGCATTTTATCTGAAATTCTATTTGTGTTTGAAGTCTTTAAATGTTAGAACAACTGTTTGAGTAAAGATACCTTCCTTTTCTCCTTAAAAAGTATTGAAACAATTTCTTAGTGTTCCACACCAATTATGTTACATTGTCAGGCAGACTTTTTGAGTTAATAATAATTCATACTATGGGTTTAAGGAAGGAACTGCCATTGAAGACTGCCATGGATTTAAGGAAGGGACTATACTACATATTGATATATGAGCAGGACAGAAAATTCAGCACAATTTGGCAACTATGTTTTATTAGAAAAAGAGTAAGTCTTAGGGCTGTTTATTGGACAAATAACATGCCATAAGCATGAAGTATGTCTTCTACATTTGTAAGTATGCATTTGCACATTTGTATGTATGTACGTACAGAGAGAGTGAGAGGAACATGATTCATAAAGCTCTATTATAATAGACTTGGGATGTGCATGTTACTTAGAAACGAGAACCTGAGATTCTGCAGCTCATTTAACTCAAAATCTTATCATGACATTATATGTGATTTGTACAGCCAACCTGCTACAGGAGAGTTGTTAGGCAGTGTTGAAATAGTTCTTTGAAACATTTATCTCCACCTAAAAATGATAAATAAGAAGTGTAAATTCTGTCATGTCATTGTGATTCTTTTCAGTAGTAGAAACTCATGCTTCATTTGGGTTTTACTAGGAAAATATGCATTAAAATAGAGAAAGATGTGGACATAGGGGATTTTTAATAACCCTTATCATTTGATGACTATTATTGTTTTATGGTGGTTTTATTAGAATATTAGTGTTCACAGGTAGCGATGGAGATATAAATATATGCTGCATACATTTTGCCAAAGGTACCTAATACACTTAATTTAATCTCTTTGGAGATTTTCTCACCCACAGCAGGGGCTGAGGGTGTCATGAGACTTTTGTAAATTGGGCAGCCACAGCAGGAACTACATCTCCTGTGAGATGCTGAGGAGTTCAGGAAGGCAGAGCTGGAGATCGGAGTGATACAGTGAAAAGCTGGTGCTTCAGGATGACAAAATAAGCATGTCAATATTTTATCACAGAACAGTTTATGTTGCAAAGGGCATTAAAGATCATCTAATTTCAACCTCCCTGCAATTGATGGGGACACCTTTCACTAGGTCAGGTTGCTCAGAGCCCCTTCCAACTTGACCTTGAACACTGCTAGGGATGGAGCGTCTGCAACTTCTCTGGGCAACCTGTGCCAGTGCCTCACCACCCTAGCTATAAAGGATTTCCTCCTTGTATTCTAAACATACCTTGTTTTACTTTCAAACCATTACCTCTTGTCCTATTGCAGCAGAGCCTGCTAAAAAGTTTGTCCCCATCTTTTTCATAGGCCTCCTTCAAGTAGTGGAGGGTGCTGTAAGGTCTCCCCAGAGTTTTCTCTTCTCCAGGCTCAACAGTCCTAACTCTCATTCTGCCATCAAAGGACAGGTGCTCCATCCCTCTGATGATTTTTGTGACCTTCCCACCTCTATATAATGGCACCACTGTCATGTGGCAATAGCTGACCCGATTCCAGATGTTCAGAAATTTAGGGAAAGGAGCTTTGGAAGTCGTGTGCTGGCATTACAAGGCAGGTGCTATTTCCCAGTGCAGTGTGTTGAATATGGGCTCTGGTAATAAAAACTTTGCTTCAGAAGAAGCCTTGCCACAGTGAAGCACAGGGTGGATGTGCCTGTTGCTCAGAGCAAGTGGATTAAAGCTGGTATCATGAGCATTCCTGTCTAGATCCCCTTTGCTCGCATAACTGAAGCCCAGCCTAGGGTGAAACTACCAGAGACTGTTAAGATACAGTATTTTGTGTCTCAGCTTGCCATTGCATTAAATAATTCATTGAATCTGACCTTTCAGTATGGTACATTGTAGCTAATAGAATGAATATAAAATGGATTTTAAAAGGATAAGAATATCAAATGGGAGTAAGGAGGCAATATAAATTTTATATATAACCATGGATGGTCTGCAGTGCTGTCTGTTCCTGAAAGTGTGCTGGTAATTGGAGGTAGTTTAGGAAAATCAGCAAAAATTAACCACAAGTTTCCCCTTTTATGAGAGACATGAGAAGCTCAGCCTAGCTGGGTTACTGCAGGTAGATCCAGACAGGTTTAGGTGAACAAGGACAAACTGGGATAGCAAGTACCTCGTCAGCTTAGTAGAAAAGTACAATCCAGTCCTAAGGGACTACAGCTAGTAACACAGAGAGATGAGAGATAGCAAGCTGTGGTCTTTCTCCATCATTTCAAATACTTAAATTATAATCTGGTATCTGTTTGGAAGGATGTGCTATAGCTCAAGCATAAGATAAGGCCTTCACAAAACATCTGCCACAATGCTTCATGGGGAAGTTTGTGTTTTGATGAAGTCAGTTTTAAGTTGTATATTGGTGATAGGATCTGTGAGTGCAGCAGAGTAGTAAGACTGCCTCATTTCAAGCCTGAATCTGGGCTATGAGCAGCTCAAAAATCCGTGCTAACTCCCTGTGGGATAATCTGCCCTTTCTAGGAAGATGCGTCTTTTTCAGGAAGGTGGCAGAGTGAGTGGCCCTCCTTACAGCAGTAAATTTCTGCTCTTGAGCTCTTGCTCACTTGTCACCCATGCCTGTGTTCTGTCTACCTGCACTTATTGTTACATGGTGTAATTCAAAGGCTTGCTCACAGATGGATGGCTTCTCCTGCCTTGCAGCCTCACCAGATATGATGCTATACAGGACATTACTCCTTCTTTTTTTTATTTTTTAAACCTTTTTGCTTTTATTTGATTGATGTTTTGGTTGGATTTTTGTTGTTTTGTTTTGTTTTGAGGTGTGTGTTATTTCACTGGAGCTAATGAGTGGGAGTCAAATACAGCATGACAAGGAGCTACTTTTCTGGTACACAGTGCTGAACATAAACAGTTTACAGTGTGTTTCCTTTAGCTTTTAGTACTAATTTTTTTTCTGCACTGAACTTCTGTTTTGGCAATTACAGCTTGAATGTCAGAAACAGTAAGAAGAAGTAGTAATTTGGTTTGGTTGTAGTATGGTGAAGATTATGGCATAACTGCCTTAATCTGACAGGATTTACTGATCTAAAACTTAGTTTTGATTCAAGCAACAGTTTATTTGCAGTAGGGATTTATTACTCCTAATGCCTTTAATTAGAAAGATGACATTTTACCAAAGGGCAGCGTGCAGTAGCTTCTATAAATAGCTACTTTACTGCACGTTTTTAAAATGTATTCATATCTTACACTTTGTATATTCCACATAAAATCATAATCTACTGAGTAAATTGTAAATTTAGGAAACTGTTCCAATATGTGCTTGTGTAAGTGTTTGATAGATGCTTTTGAATAGTTAAATTGTCTCTAGCAAAGAATATTTGGATTTTTAATTGTTTGCTGTCTTCATGCTACTCTCTTCATAACAGATTACTAATATCTCCATGAGAGTTTTTCCTTCAGCTGCTGCTTTAGAATAATTATAGTGATTTTGCATGTATGTCATTAACAATGAGGGGGAAAAATGCTCTTATCAAGGCTGTTCATTTAGATATCTGATGCATGCGGCAGGACAACATAAATTTCCCAGCAGGTGCTTATGGTACACCACCGATGGACTATTTTGTTATTTCAAAAAAGGTAATACCATTATAAACACGGAATTTTATGGCTAGCCTAATTTACAAAGACAAACATCAGTGACTCTGGTCAAAAATACATTTTTATTATAGCTGTTTAACAATACTGTTATTATTGAAAATAGAGCAATAAAGCACAACATTTTACAATTCTTAAACATGAGACAGTGATAGTGCTGTTTCATCCCATCCTGCCAGTGCCAGATCTTTTAAAACTCCTCTGCATTAAACAGTCAACTGCAAATAAAGCAGTTCTGCAGCTTTGTAAATTAATTATTTTTTGCTTACTGGAGATAGATTTTTCTTTCTTTGCAGGCACAAAGATTAATGCCTACTTTATTTTTTGTTTAGGGACAGCTCTGAACAGGATGAATATTTTGTATGTTGAACATATAAATAACATGTCCATAGTGATGAAGACTAAAATGCATACTGCCTGGTTCTAGAAATACATGCATTTTCCTTTCTGGAAAGAAGTGCCTATTTGTTTAAGGCTGTGTTAAGGGAAAGGATTTGATGAAGATGTTTTAATAATGACACAAAAGGTGTTGCTTTTTCACCTGTGTTTAGTTTCCTTGAGACTATGGAGCAGTGTTCATTCTTTACCAAAAGGAGTCTGATCCAAGGCCTGCTGAAGATGGTAGTAGTCTTCTAATGGATTTCAGCTGAGTATGGATCAGACTGTTTATTGATTACTCATTGGATTGCTTGTAGGGACTCTGCTTGCAACCTGCTAATTTGTTTAAGGTATAGCTGTCAAAAGGTGGAATAAAATGCTTTAATAAAACATTCCCTATTTGATCTAGGGTAGTTCAGGGGGTCGTTTTGGGTCATACCATTCCCAGTGACAACCCATGCCAACCTCTGCAGGTCCCTTTCCCATCACTCTCCCTTTTCTGAAGCTCTGTGTCTACCAAGGCATGTGTTTTCATGATGTGAAAATTAGATATTTGAAGTAGACTAGACCCCTTTTTAAGGTTATGCTATATGTTACAAAACAAAACCATAGAGGAGAGAGACATTGGAGGATTTTTTAGTGCATTAGGTTTTATTACTATAGAAATGACAACAAATGAAAGTTGTAAATAAATCATAGAATCATAGAATAGCCTGTGTTGGAAAGGGCATTAAAGGTATCTAGTTTCAACCACCTCCGACATGGACAAGGACACCTTTAATTGATTAGGTTCCTCAGTGCTCCATCCAACCTGGCCTTGAGCACTTCCAGGGATGGGGCATCCACTTCTCTGGGCAACCTATGCCAGTGTCTCACCACCCTCACACAGTAGAGAATTTCTTCCTAATGTCTAATCTAAACCTACTCTTTCAACTTGAAGCCATTCCTGCTTGTCCTGTTGCTACATGCCCTTGTAAATAGTCTCTCTCTCCATCTTTCTTGTAAACTCCCTTCAGGTACTGCAGACTGCAATTATGTCACCCCAAAGCCTTCTCTTCTCCAGACTGAACAATCCCAATTCTCTCAGCCTTTCCTCATAAGAGAGGTATTTTATCCCTCTTATCATCTTGATGTCCCTCCTCTGGAATTACTTCAACAGGTCAATGTCCTTCCTGTGCTGGGGACCTCACAGCTGGAGGCAGCACTGCAGATGGGGTCTCACAAGAGCATAGGAGAGGGACAGAATCACTTCCCTTGGCCTTCTTGCCCTGCTGCTTTTAATGCAGGATACAACTGACTTTCTGGGCTGCAAGCTTACACTGCTGGCTCATGTCCAGTCTCTCATCCACCAGCACCTGCAAGTCTTTCTCAGCAGGGCTGCTCTTGATCTGTTTATCTCCCAGCCTGTAAATGAAAACATACAGTTTTAAAATATTTGTAGTTACTTTGTGCCTCAGTAAAATGGTCTGTGTAATGATGTTCCTACCATTTTTTCACTGCATCACCCTATGTTTGAAGAAATTTCACATCACCATCTCTGGGGCAGCAGGAGGGGGCTATCATAACATGCAGTAACAGCCTTCGACATCACTTGCTTCTTACAATCAAAAAAAAAAATCAGTGGATTTTTTTGTGTAGGTACTGAACAACAGCAGGCAGTTTGAAGTTCTTTTCCTGTATTTCTCTCATGACTCTAAATTAAACTGTTTGGTACTTTGTTATGAGTCCTGGTATTCATGTGAATGAATGGAAGTCACAGTGTTGTTTAGGTGGACAAACCTAGTCTTGTTGACTACAGAAAGCATAAAATCATGAGCGCAGAAAGAGCAAAAATGCAAGAACAGAAGATAGAAGTTTATTGTAGCTGGCATCATGGCTTTTAAGTTATGGCAGGCTTTGCTACACCATTATTTAATGCATGAGTTTGACAGCCCTGAGATAAATTTTCTGATATAAATCAGTTCATCTTCTTTTCCCTGAGGCTGTTTTGCTATGAAAAGAGGTTACATCTTCTCTGCTACTTCTGTTTTCATCCTCCTCCTCACAAGTGTTGCATGCAGTTTAACCATTTATCTGATGGATTGTAATAAGTACCTCTATCTAGATCATCACTACCATCTTTTCCATAATACTGAGAAATTTTTTGAAATCAAATTTCATTGCTTTTCATGGGTTTTTTTTTTACTTTCCTTAACTTGGTTGAATTTTCCATATGTCAGTACAGTGTTAAAGATGGAGATTCAAAGCAGGCGAAATCAGAGAATAAATCAGAGTCAACCCTTCTGCTCATGCTCCCCATAGGAAGCTTGTGGGGACATCTGAGAGAGCCTGCCATTCCTTTCCCTGCCCTCTCCAAGAGCCAGCCCTTTGGGAGTGAGATAAAAAGAGCAGCAGGTGTAAAGTCAGTATTGCGTAGCTGTAGGGGTCTGTACATACCTCCAGTGTCTGGATTTGTGTAACCAATGACTTTGTTGTGCAACCCATTGAAATCCGCATGGCCTTTGGGACACCTGGAATATTTTGCGCATGTCCAGAACAGGAAAAGGTCTTTAGGCCTCTGCTCCTGCGGGGGCACTGCCTCGATGTACAAGAAGGCAGCAGCAGCAGCAGCCCTGTGGGTGAAGTACCAAGTTACCACCGTGTGTTGGAGAACGTTGAGGTGATTCAGGCTGACTAAATAGGTTAATGATGCTGACAATGACAGCATGCAGAACAGCAAAGCAAAAGTCAGCTATTTGGTCTCACATGATGAAGCAATGAACTAGGAGAGTGTATTGTTTATTACTGCCTTTAAAAAATGTGAATAGTACATTGTTCAAATGGTTAACTTAACAGAATTTGAGGGGCAAAGATCCCATTCACAGGTGACCTTCTTGAAACTTCCTTTTTGGAGATTCATCTTCAGAAGAGCCACAGGGAAAATATGAACTTTGAATGTTTTTGGGAAGCTGTAGCTGGGGAAAGGGTAGAGAGAGGAAAGTAAACAAAATAAATCCTCTTGAACCTCTCTGATCTCCCTCCTCCACTTTTCTTTGTAGTGATTAGCTTTGTGAATTTGATTCTATAAGGATGTTTCTCTACCCTGCTTATTTTCTTTATACACTTTTGTGACTGTTAGTCCTTTGAAGACTAAGAGCTTTTGCCCTGAGATAATCTTTTTGTTAGGATAAAAAAGTATTAGAGAATGAAAAGTATATTAAAAAAAATGGAAAGGATTTGCAAGGTTTAAAATATTTTTAATAGTTGATTCATTTTCTGTAGAATCACAGATTAATAATTTTGAACTATTTTTCGTGAGGATTTAGTAAAACGCACATTGGCAGTTTTGTGTCTAGTTTGGGTTTTAGGTGATAAAAATGCATTATCAGTGTTCTGTGACCTGTAAGTTTAGATCTTGTTCTTACTCTCAGCCACTTTTTGCTGACAGATTCCACCTAAAGGCCAAAATTATGCATGAGGATGGAATCTAACTGTTCTGCTTATTTACATGTATGCAAAAACCTACTGACCTATAGAGGTGAAGAAACTGCCAGCCAGTACTCATTATCTAGCACTTTACTTCAGCAGTAAACTAATTTTAAAAATAATGATTTAATTTACATTTTTAAAATTATATTTGCAGTCTAATTAGACTCCAGAGAAGTCTCCAGGTTGCCAAAAACATTACTATATGACTACATAATGAAGAACATTATGTCCATTTAAACATGGAGATGTTACAGTAATTTCTGTCAGATTCAATTTTGACAAGTCTATTTTTAATCTTGCAGTTTGACATATAGTCTTTAAAGACCATATATCCTTGCGTACTAAATCCTCTGTCGTGTCCCCTTTGAGAACTGAATTTTAATGCACATCCTTGGAACAAGGGATTTATTCTTACACTGACAGATCATTGTCAGTGTGTACAAATGAAGAAGGTAAGACTTTTGAAGTGTGCTTATTTTTGTGCTTATCTCATGATTGCAGCTGAAGTGAGGGATATCTGTGGTGCCTAACAAGTTCATGAACTAGCTTTAAATGAAAGTCCTCAACGTACTCAGGATGAAACAGAAGTACAAGCTGTTCAAGAGGAGAATGGGATGTTCACCCAAGAGAAGAAAACTGCAGACCCTGAAGACTGTTCTTTATAGGGGTTATTCTGTAGAAGGGAAACCTTAATATTGCATACTTTTCAAACTTGGTGAAATTGTTTACATGGCTGATAGAGCCATTTTTATGAAGCATATCTGAGTTGGCTCAGACTACAAGAGCAAGTCCTACAGCATCCAAAGCCCAGGTAGTGGAGTCAAGGTGCCTACAATTCTGTGTGCAGCTCACAGAGCCTGTTGGTCTGTTTGAGTGAGCTAGGGTAATTTCTGAAAAATAAAACTGCTGCAGTACCTGATTGAAAATTCACTCCTGTGAGCTCCATCTGTTTAAAATCAAGCCTTTAGCCCAATCTAGTTGCCTATAGCCATGATGAGGGTGGGAGAAGCTATTTGCAGCTATCCCTCTGATTTCAGAAAGCATCTAAAGAAGTACTTTGAGATGTGGTACCTCCTGCCCTGAGACAGCTCGAGGTGAATATCCTGTTTGGATGGGTGCCAGGTGTGGCTACCCATGCTGGGTGGACTGACAGAGCCCCTCAGCTGTGGTCTCTTACCTCAGCCCATTTGCAATTCAGAGGTGAGGTCTCTGCTCCACCCCAGAGACATGCTGGCAGCGAGTGCTGCCCACGCTGGCTGTGCCAAGCTCTGCTCAGAGGGAGATGGTTACTGACAGGTTGATTCAGAGCTGCAGACAGAAGCAGCAGTGGTGGTGTGACCTCGCCCCTTTGGTACCATGGCTTGTACTTAGAGAGGGCTTGTGTAAGACGACTCCACTTGCTTTACTGTTTTGTGCCAAATAATTGCTTGATTTGGTAGAACAGCTATGCTAGGAGCTGTGGCAGTGCCTGTGCCAGGGTGTGTGCCAAGGCATAGGCACTCTCTCCCCAACACCATTGGTCTTGAGTGCCCCAGTGCAGGCCATCATGGCTCTGGCATGTCCTGCCAGATGCAGCAGGGGGACTCAGGGCTCTCTGGGAAAACAGATGCACCCAGTCTAACCACAGGGGGCATAAATCTAGTTGAAAAAATACAAATAAATTATTTATCAAATAGCTATAAAATTAATTTAGCAAATCATATCAAGTCAGTCCTGTCTTATTTTTTCCCTTCACCAATATCTATCTTCCCTCCTACCACCTTCTGGCTGCAACTATATAGTGAGTTATGTATTCACTTCCCCCATGAACAGCTTCCCTTCTCCCCCTCACTGTTTTCCTGAAAAGCAGAGAGATAGTTTAGTGGCCTTCCCTTTCGTCCTGCATATTACTGACAGCGTCTGAGGAGCAGAAGAGGACAGTGATAAACCGGTTAATTTTCACCTTTTTTTCCCCCCTTGCTGCGGCGCGGAGTGTGCAGGTGCTGCAGGGGCGGTGGGCTGGGCCGGCCGGGGCGCAGCATGTGTGTGAACCGTGTCCCCAGGCGAACTTTATTCTGCCTGTACAAATACCAAAACACCACTCTGGCTCTGCAAGCGTGGGCGTTTTGGGGAGCGAGGAATGGGAGTATAACTGATGCTGAAGAGAGTGGCATCATATTTTTACTGCTGATGTTACCCATCGTATCTAGGCTAGAGCTCACATCTCTATATCTGACTACACTGCAATTATGTCTTTATGTTCTGTGTGGATAGAAGAATGCAACCATTCAGCATTTTATGCTTGGTTTGTTTCTGATGGGTAATTTTCCTCTCCCCTTTTAAAACGTTCCTTCCCCTTTATAATTGACAATATTTTGCATTTATCAAGGAAGAATTTCTGCTTAAGTGTAATTTAAGTTTTAACTTAAGGACCATGTTTATGATCAGCATATATATGCTTTGTAACTTTTCAGTGAGCTCATATTAGTGATTCTTTGTCCCAAGGAAAACGTAAAACAAATGATGTAGTTCTAGTGATATAAAAAGGGAAAAAATAAAGGATATAATGGTGTAAATGCATTATGGGGTTAACCAGCATAAATATTTAGATGTATTAAATTACAATTAACAGTGTGATTTTGAAAGATTGGACAGAGCTTTAAATAGAATAGATTTTAAAAATCATATCTTATTAATTTTATCACATCAAACAAATTCTTCCTTTAAATAAATAAAAAAAGGGATGAACCTTTCAATTTGAAACATTCTGGATATATGGTATATATTCATGTCAGGCCTTTTTAATAATTAATGCAATTTAACAGAAGGAAGTGGTTAATTGTCTGGCAGAAGTTCTGACTCAATTTCTTCTCCTATCACTCTGCTTCTTAAATACATTAAATAATGTGTGAGGACACAAATATAGCCAAGTAGTCTGCACCTCGGGACTGCTGTTGTCTGAATTACTGTGCTACGTGCACAGTACATTAAGAAGAGAAGCCTCTTTGGCTGCCCATCCAAATCATTATAAAATCACATCTGCCATCACTTATACTGTTCCAGTGGCACATGGATATGTCTTTGGCATCTGACCAATCAATTTTCTATTCCAGACTCAGTAAGTAAAAATCATTCTGCATTAGTCTCTGCAGCTCAGTATCCATCAATTGTCTAACCTTGCAGATATAATAATAATTACAGTAATACTGATCATAAACCCCACAAATCTCAAGTCACTGACTGCAAAAACTTTTCTTAATGAGGAATTGAGTTAATCTTTGCTGTAACATTTATTTCTTTAAATGATTTCCATCAATCTGTAATTATTTAAAACATAATAATACCATTGTGTTCTATAACAAAGAACATAGATGCTCATAGATGGATCAGATAGTCTAGTTTCAAAAAAGCAGATAAGACAGGAAAGCAAAAGTAATAGTGTTCAGATATGTGAAAGAAAAATACCATTGGATGATTGTGTTTTTCTTAAGGAATGATAAGAAAGCCAATAATATTGAACTGAGAATATTATATCATATAGTGCTTGAAAATGCAATATTCTTCAGAATTCAAGAGCTTCATCTCATTTCTGAATGCATCTTCCTCTTCTTAATTTCTTTTTATTTATTGGCTGAGTTACTTAGAGTTCGGATAATGCTGTGAAGGACTTCCAACTGAAAATAGCCCTAAGTGAATGTTATGCATTATTAAAAAAACTCAGATAACTCTCTAAAACAAGATGATCCTAAAGCATTTAACATTTAATCAGCAAAATTTATCTCATGTTCTGCTTTTTGAAAAGCATTAAGGAAAAGAAAAAAATTAATAGCTCCAGGAATGAAGGATGTATGTGAACGCCTGACCTTTCATTACAACATACACAATGCCCAAACCTGAAAATGAAAATGCCAGCGCTGTACCAATTATGAATAGTAGCTATAATGATTACTAATGCTTCAGTGAAATGAAAATGAAACTCTGATCATAAAAGATTATGGTTAATTTGTCCCACAATAGAAATATATTTCAGATTTTCTCATCTTTACTGATCTTTCATCCTCTTTAATCTGTAACTCTCATGAATCTCTTTTGTATTTGTACAGACACCAACATTGCTTCTCTACAGTTTCTCAACTGTTCAACTATCTTTTCTTTCACTTCTTTATTTCCAGTTTAAAACATAGTTTTAGAGTACGTGATTTCCTTGCTTCTCAACAAAGAGCAAGTTTACACTAGTTTTATTTTAATTCATCATTGTAATTATTTATTCAAAGTGTTTGGCATTAGATAATGCTCTTCATTGGATTACTCTTTTTTTTGATCTCTTAATTGCCATACTCTCTGAAATGGTCAAACTTCACTATACAAAATTCTGTGTCAGCATATACAGTAGATTTCCTTTGTCCAAAGTATGCCCACTTATGACAAAAATCAGAGTACTGCAGGAAACTGTTGGGAGAGTAGAAGCACTAATGGAGCAATATTTGCATTATATTAATAGCAGTATACCAATTGCCTAACTTCTGTCAAGACTAGGCAGGCAAACCAGAGCTCTGCTAGAGGCAAGATTTCATTGTGGAAGACAGCAGTGTTGCTTTTCCTGCTGGCAGAAGATGCTGTGACCATCACAGCAAGTGTACTTTCCTTCAAATCCGTAAGCAGTCAGTTGCCAGTCCAGCTTCGGATTGATGGTTTGTGGTAGCAGAGCTGCACAGTCTTGTTCAATCATCAGTGCAGTTTTAACCTGGGCAAAATTACATCTCTGTAGAAAATAGCTATTAAAAGTGTCATGAAGTTTTTGTTGACTTCTGGGCTAACTTTATGCTTCTCTGCCACTTAGAACACAGAGAAATAGTTCATCATCAGTTAAATCAAAACTTTCACTTCCCAGGGGCATGAGAGGTCTGCTGAAGCCAGACTAGAGGAAAAAATTACTGAGTAAAGTGATGATTGTCACTTTCTCACACAGTGTCAGCAAAACCAGACATTAAAAATAAAGCACTAGAAGACAGATTTTCTTTTCTAAATGAAGATTTACATTGCTTCTTTGAAAGAAAAAAAAAAAAGAAACCAAAAAGACTTCATTATGTGAATATTAGATCTATATTCACTCCCTGAAACATCCTTTTCAATTACTAGATCATATTGTTAATCTCTCTTTTACACTGAGGTAAGTGAATGGAATAATACTAATTTTCAGAGTTTGGAAAGTTGCCTCATCATTTCCTTCAGTCTTTAACCTTCATTATTTTGTCTGTTTCCACTATTGAAATAAAATTCAAGTGACTATGTGACTGCATCAGGATGTCTAAACAAGTGCTGAAAATTCAGTACAGCGTAAGAAAGCTTCTCATAATTAATTCAGATAATGTAGAGGAACATATAGGATGTATACAGAAAAGTAATCAAGCTGTTGTAGTCCTTTCTCACAGATAAGTGAACTGAGAATTCAGTTTGACCATCCAGATGTATTTACAAAAATTTAGAAATTATTCTAGAAAACAGAAAATGTTGTAATTAGATTTAGCATTATTCAAATTAAACTTTGTGTGCCCATGGATACTACTGTAGCTCCATTTTTGAAGGTTAAAGATAAGAAATGATGGAGTAATTGGAGTAAGTTTTCATAACTATTCCTGAGTCTGTGGTGGATGCATCAGAGAATTGGTACATACCACTGTTTCAAAATCTGTCATGTCAGCATTAGGTTGGATTTTGTGGAATGATTAGAATTTACCATGCTGTGCAATTTGTTCTGCAACCTTTGTGTTTCAGTATAGTCCAAGTTCCTGCGTGTCCTATAGTGCAAAGGATCCCAAATTAGTTACTTGAGCAGTATGGGCAGTGGGCAGCTGTTGTGTGCCTGTCAGATTCTGTGCATGGACAGCTGCTGAATGGGAAAACAGAATTGCACTTACTTCTTGCTTTGGGCCAGGACGGAGTTAGTTTTTTTGCAGTAGCTTTGATGGGGTGGAGCCTGGAGCTGTCTGAGTGTGTCTGTGTTGTTATTCTGTATCACCTCACATCATTGCTGGGGGTTGGAAGTGAGGGACTGTCTTCTTGGAACAACGCGGGTGTGGTTTGTAGCTGGAAACTGTGCCGAGTGGATGGTCTGTCTGCCATTGTTTTTCATTGTCCGGGGCTTGGTGAACATTTTGCCTGTAAATCACTTTCTCTCTTTGTACACTTTTGTGATTAGTATTGTTGCTGTTACTGTTCATTTTTTTTTATCTCATTGCTGTTTCCAGTAAATTGTTCTTATCTTAACCCATGATCTTTGCCTTTTGTACTCCAGCTGGAGGTGGTGAGGGTTAGGGTTAGCGTTAGGGTTAGGGTTAGGGTTAGGGTTAGGGTTGGGGGCAAGTGAGTGCTGCTGCAGTTTTAGTTAGAGCACTAAATTGGGGAACTACCTAGCTTACTTAGAAACTCTGTCTGAAAGGCCGTGCACAAAATGCCAGTGGAAATGCCACTTAGAAGTCATTGCAATATTATGGAAACATTATAGTCTGACAAGTAAAGAAGGGAAATTTTCAGAAGAGTACAGCTGACCTTTCCATGGTGAGACCTACCTCTTCTGTAAATATTTTACTTTGATAGTATTGAATAATAACTCTATAGCACCATTTCTAAAGATGTGTCATCAATAGACGTCTTGGGTCTGTTTCAGGTTACATTTTGTTCATTAGACTTTGAAAATTAACTTTTTCTCAGAGCTTTTGAGGCTTTGGCAGTTAATGATAGGAAAACTAGCATTCAAATGTTGGCCTGGATGAGTGACCTGAGAAAGCATTATTATCCCATTTTATCTATCTTTGATCCTTTAAAGCTAATGTGCAGAAGATGTAATTAGAAGAGGACAGCTGAACAATTAATTAATAGGGGAATAAGCACTGCATTTTTCTTCTTGGCTGTATGGCATCTCCATACAGTGTCAAGTAATTGATGCTGTGATGGTGCAGCAGTGGCATGCTAACATTTGGAATTGGTCAAAGTCTCGGTCCATCATATATTCACACATGCTCATCTGGCTCTTGTGGGGTTTTTACGCTGGGCGAAATGAGCAAATACTGATTCTGTCCAATCAAACAACTGTAGTGTTAATAACTCCTAATACATCCTCTATTCCATCTTGAAGTTTAACCCTGAGTGCCCTCAGGGGCTGAGGGAGGCTGTCACAGATTTGTGTAAGTGGGAAAATGGTTGTCTAAGGAAGACACCTCAGTCAGTGTTGAGTTTTCTGCACATCACTGATATTAAGAGGTGAACTCAAAAATTAATTGAAGGCCAGTGTAGTAAGGAGCAGGTAACATTGCTCATCAGTTAGATAGCCATGTAATGCTGATGTTGCTATTGAAGTAGTCCCACCAAGACACTCTTGCACAGCATGCACAACTATTAACTGACAAACATTTTGTTAAGTCAGTTACAAAGGTAATAGCCTTAAAGTTGAGATTATAAGGAACTGGACAACTTTGAGTATTTATTTACAGCAGGATTATGTTAACTAGAGGTAAATAGAAGTCTTCATAAGCACTGAAATTCCAAGAACAACAACTTTATAGGGATCACTTTGCAGCAGTGCTAATAATGGAGAAAACAGAGTGAATTTAGTATATGTGAAAGCTTGACATATGGACAGCCTTAGGGAACAGGAGGGTTTTTTATTCTCAAAGCCTTTATTTGGTGAGGTATCTGGGATGGCATTTCCTGTATGAAAGCCCACCAGTGTTTCACAGCCCTGATCTGAAGAGATCACTTCTTTTGGTGGAAGCGAGTGTAATTCAGCCTGCAGACACATTCTCTCCTCACCCCCTTATGGACACTACCAACAAAGGTTCCAATTAGTGACATCTTCAGATTGTGATGATTTTAAAGATTGACTTTCACACCATGCCAGGCCTCTAAAACAAAGAAGAACATTTATACAAAACGCAATTTGCTCTGACAGAAATTTTCAGTATGCTATTATTGAGGTTATTTATGTTTGAATCAGTGCATCTTTTCACTCAGCTGTTTATGCTGCTGTTTGATCCTGTAGTGCAGTAATAATCCCAGGCTTATGTGTCTTATACTTTACGTGGCAGCGGTTGTTTCAAGCTTCCATTACTTGCATGGGTTTTAGGGCTCAGGCATTCAAAGTGGAATCCTGCAAAATTCCCCTGTTCTTGTGCAGATTGCTTCTGCTGCTGCAAGCTCTCACATATTTGATGGCAGACTTAAAATTTAAGGACCTTGTAAAGCAGCAGGCTATGCAAATTAAACTGCAGGGTTCAGGAGTTCACAAGTTGAAGTTGCTTGGATATCAAGAATATTTTACTGCATTGACAGCGAGGCTAAGGACAGGTAATACTATTAACATCAGTAGACATAGCAGCCACAGCTTTTTAAATGTGATTGTGATCTCTCTGCCTTCTAATACCAAGGATTTCAATGCACCCTCCCTGTCTCCAAAAATAAGGCCTGAACACCATGATCTTTGTGTTCTGTGCTCTGTCATCCCCAGAAAAAAAGCAGTGTCCAAGCTGACGCTCCCTTTCATCTCTTAAGTGTTCCTCATGTGTCTGAACTTTGACCTCATGTCCCCGTCTTCTATATCTATGTGCCATGCAATGTTACACCTCCTCCTACAAAGAGAACTCCAGGCCTTACCTCTGTGGTGGCCTACCTTTTATCATGAGCCTCTTGTTACGCTTCATGCCTGCTGCATTCCTGCAACTGTTCTGTGACATGGAGTTGGGGATGTAATGCCATGTGTGGCATACCCTGCCTTACCAGCATAGCACAATGGCAGGAAACTCCATATGTAGCTGTGTACAAGACCTTCAAAGAGACTTCATAGAGGTCAGTGCAACCAACTAGACAGGCAGAGACTGAAATCCCACTGCCACTCTTCAAGCAGTTTGTTGTGCCAGGTATTTGCAACCCCTTGTGAAAGTATAATTTTTCCCCTAAAAATTGTCTGGAAAATATCCTCCTCCTAGGCTTGGAGAGGTCTGATGCTTCACCTGCTGCTAAAGCAATGATTATCCATGGCTAGATATAATCAAGAGGCCAAAACCAATCTGCCCACAGTAGCACGGCTTCCAGCCTGGTGTAATCTGCTGTACTTGTCAGTTAGAAGCTACAGAGTCATGAAACCATTGCCTGTAGTTTGTGTGCTGCAGTGTTACCTTTGGAAATGAAAGGGGAGAAGCCTCACATACCATGGCTCTTGCTAGAGATGTTCTCCAGTGCAGAGCTTTTAGCTTGTGTGTTTGTATTTGCACAGTGTTGCTTCTCCTGTGACAAAAATAGCCTGGGGGAAAGGCTCTTCTTAAAGCCTTTCTCCCTGGGTCCCTCTGCATTGTTTCATGAGTGTCCATGGATACTGAGCTTGTCTGCTAACTTATCACGGTTCACTAGTCAACTCTGGCAGGTTGGCGTCATTACTGGACCTGGAGGCTCACCCTATATGTGTGTATACATGCATGTGTGTGTGCTGTGTGATAATAGCTGAGAATGAGAAAACTCTGGGTTAAGATGGGTCTACTCTGTCCCACCAACATCCTTCCAGAAGATGCCTCTAGACCTGGAAATAAATCTATGCAGATCTCTGGGGAAAACTGTTCTTTTCCACAGGAACTATTGCTCATGATAAGGTCCTGGAAAAGTGAAATTTGGAGCTTCTCTACATGAAGATAAATACTGTAGAACAGGTTTTGTGTAAAAATGTATATATAGCTCAAATCAAAATGATCCCTAGTTGGAACTAGATGATTTTAAGGTCCTTTCAAACCCCAAATTTTCTATGCTTCTGTGATTCATTCTATGAAGTAATTAGAAATGTACTACAATAGAGTGACTTTGAAAAATCTTTGTTCATTATTACTGCGTTAATCTTCATGATACTGAAAGACATTCAGCCATTGAGTGATTTTTCTCTAGCCTGGATTCTAGAATTTGAAGACAATTTTCACTTTGCATAGCACTGAATAAGGAATTTGAGGTAACCTGTTACGTTTGGTAGTTAGCTTTTGATCCACTGATTGCCATTTCCTTACTTCAAAAATGTAGCACGAAACACTGCAAATCATGGTATCAAACTCCACAATTGTGAAATTTAGACCTTTCTCATTAATAGTGAGAGACAGGGAGAAGTAGATGATCCTAAAGTAACAGAGAACAAAGCATTTCCAAACAAGATTTTCAGAATTTGATGTTCATTTTAAGTGAAACAGTGCTAAGTTATAGTTAGGAGAAGGATCTTTCTGAATTGCATTGCCTGTAAATCACATTATTTATTATATGTCCATTCTTCATTCATCTTCAGTGGGAGAGAAATTGAGTGCTCTTCTTGTATGTAATATTGCTAGAAGCTTTTAAATTAACATAAAAATAATTTTTCCTTCTCTCTTTTTAAGAGCAATATAGGTATACTTTATCATATGCTGTATTTGCAGTAGAATGCGTACAGAGAAGACTCACACCATTTGGCTCAGACACTGGGGTTCTCCCACATCCCTCATCTATCCTTGCTCCTCCTCTCTTCCAGCTCACAAGAAGCAGAAGAGAGACAGTGATTTCCAGCCTCAGGTTCACAGATAAAGTCAATGGCAGGCACTGCAGCTGAATGTTAACGCCTCATGTAGCTCAAGATGCATGATACTCAGTAATACTTTAACCTTTACAACAAAATATAATTTGATTCTCAAACTATCTATATTCTCTCCTTGTTACAGCCTAGGTAGGAGTAAGGAGTAGAGAGAACTGACAAATGTAATTACTACACAGGACACAGAGAAGGACAGAGAAATGAATCACAAATTCTCATCAGAGTTTTCAGATTTTAGCCTTCTTCTCACCATTTGATTCCAATGTCAGGAAATGAAAAAAGCATCGTGATATTTTTATTGTGGTGTTGGTGTTAGCTGGTCGGATGGCAGAGCACCCAAAAACTCCTCAGCTTGTTGTCCAAGCTTGGAGTTGCAGATGTTTAGTCTTGAGTGACAATAAAAGAGTATATAGATTTAAAATAGAAATAATTAGGCAGTTGTTAAGTGAGTATGAAAGGTAATAAAAAAACTATAATAAATATTTTTTTTTAGTCACATTTTAGAGGAGGAAAGACATTTCAGGAGGAAAGTAAGATGGCAACTAGAGGGGGTTTTGCCACTATGTTTCAGAATCTGTTTAAAAGAAGTGGCTCACATTGAAGTATGGTGATGTACCCAGTTTTTGTAATCTAAACTGTCAATGTGTTTTACTGTCATGTGGACATACATATGCCCACATGACACATATGTTTAAACAACAAAAATCACAGATCGCACAGTCAGTGATTCTGTTGTTTCTCCATTATTGTGACATATACAGTACATGGTACAATTGACAGTCTCCAGTGCTGTGCATATAGGTTTATAGGATTTTCTAACCATAGTGGAAGTATTAAAAATGTGCTGTCCTATAGAGTTTTGTCATCATCAGCTGAGAAAGTTTTAAAACAAACAGAGGAGTCTTGACTGAGTACTGCAGATGAAAAAGCTACAAATTAAGTATTTATTTCTTCTGAGTGATGTTTTCTATGTAGCATGAATTTTATAGAAAATGTTTACTCTAAGGATGAGGGGTGTGTCTGTGATGTTTGATACCAACCTCACATATGTGTAACATGCTTAAGTCCAGATACTGAAAAGGGCCTCAAATGTTGAATGAATGGTCTAGAGTCTAGCATCCTCCCAATGCAAGTGGTTATCCTGTAGGAAAGTCTTGTCCACAAACCATGTCTTTTGACCTTTCATTAAAAAAAAAAAAAAAGCACATGTTAGTCTAGAATGAATCTTGCCTACACACTGGTACCTGGACTGGTTTAATCTAGGAATAATGAACAGATGAAAAACATTTTAGAGAGAAGCTGATTTTCATTTTTTAAGACAACTCTCTAAGGTAGCTGGGCTAGAGGAGGCAGAGGCAGGTGGTAATCTTATGTTGCATGAGAAGCATAAATTAGTGGGTTGAAAGTAATTGAAGAAGTCAGTTGGGCATGACATAGTTACCCCAGGGCAGCAGTTCATCCCATAACTAACTGTGGGCCTTTTTGTCTACTTGTATGCCTAGGTTAATAGAGCGGTCATAATTGTATAGCTGTGGACACCATAGATGTGGCTCTGAGATTCTTGTAAAAAATTACATTTCTTATCAAGCTTTTTTAGATTCCCAAAAATGTGGTAGGGCAGTAGAATAGGAAAAAAGTGGATGGTATATTGTTATTACCCCAATCAGAAAGGGCATTGCTTTTTTTAAGGCTGTAAGTTAAAAGTCTTCAAGAAAAAACAATGGAGCATAACAAAGAGTAATTGTGGAGATTTCCAAAACTTTAGCTAGCAGACCTTAAAACTGAAGTGTAAGTTTTCATCATTATGAACGTTGTATGTGAAGCTGGTTTCATGATTGAATAAATAATATCTAGAATCTAACTTTAGAATATATTCTTTTGAAATGAAAAATAATTGTGGGAAATTCCTGAAAATAGTTATAATTATATCTGAAGGGGATAAAATTATGTTGGTTTTTGGCAGAACATATAATTTTCACCATATATAGCTCCTCGTAATGTTTTTTTTAACTTTCTAAATTAATGTTTCTGCTGTTGTTCCAGGTCCAGACAGGCAGCCAAAGCCTTCAATCCCTTCCTTTGAAAAGTCTACCTATAATCCTTTACTGTAATGATACAAATATCTAAGAGTAAAGATTGAAACTTAACAATTTTTTTTTTTTAGTTAGGGATATTTGATCAGACCTTGTCCCCTTCATGACTGATGGCTTGACAAAAGTAGAATTTGCTATCCCTGTTGGCTTTCTGTGATATGTTGGCTTCGTCAAGTATAGCCTGGCTTTCCAAACCAGTTTCTGACTGGGCCTTCAGTCTCTCCTCTATTTTTGTTGCTTTTTGGCTTTTTAATTTGTATATCACAGATGTGAATATGTGTATAAGGTGACCCTTTATAACACCAATACAGTGGGATTTTTTTTTAGGTAGTTCTCAGGCATGCCAAATCAGCTACATGTCCGTGCCAGGCAGTGAGTCACATAAATAAACAATTTGAGTTTGGAAGGAGTAAGAGGAACAGAAATTCAATTGTATCTCAACGAAATGGCAACTAACCTTTTCTTAGCTAATATTGCCCTCGGCAGCAATCTGATCAACAAGGTAACACAAGAGATCTTGACTCTGGCTTTTCTTCCTTCCTCTTCTACTTTACCTTTACTTTTCCCTACTTGTCCACCACCCCCACGTACCCACTGACAGCCAAAATATATATGTGTCATTTGTCTAGATCACTTGATCACATGAAGACTCCTAGTAATTTCTTCTCTTTATCCCATAAATCAGTTGGGTTTTTTTTAAAGCTGCTCATATGTTTTCCATTTACTAAATTCATCCTATACAAGAGCTGTTTAAATTGAAAGAAAAACTTTTCTTTAGCAATCTTGTAAAAATATGAAAATTCTTATGGGGATATTCAGCAAATATTAGTCTTTTCCCATCCATTTAAAAAGGTGAGCTAAAGAAGAAATGAGGGCTGAATTTTATCCTCATGTTTGTTTGGAAAAAAACCACTGCTGTCTTCAAATAGATTTGACTTTAAGTGTACAAGAGTTAGATGGTATAAAAAGTGACTTGCATTTGTAAAGCAGGTGAAAGAAATTCATACTCTGTAGATACTGAACTAATACAATAAATCAAAAGTTACTTCATTCTTGCTGGAGACAACCATTATTGCAGCATGCAGGTTTCTGATGAAGCAAAAAGTTGTAGCATAAAGTATAAAGTTAAGTAAGTTCATTTTTTTTAGATTGCAGGTAACTTCTTTCTTAATACCCATTGTTATTTTGGCCTAATAGTAATCTCTGTAATTCTCTGCTATGTGATTTTAATAAACATTTTGCCATATTAGTTGTTTTTTCCATTAAAAAGAAAAGCTGGATATCTGTAGTGAATAGAAATATGAATCTTTACTTGATTTTACTTTTTTTCTTTTTATAGAAGCTGCAAAGAATCAATCCTCCTTACTGTTGTTCAACCTTACCCTGTAAGTATTGTCAGTGTTTTCTGAATTAGTTTCCTAGCAACATAGCACCTTCTTTTTCTGCCTATATTCTGTCCATGTATCTACCTTATTTGTGCAATAAAAAGAAATAAGTGCAATAAGGGCTGTGTCTCTTAAAGGTGATGTTTAAGACAGTGTTACTGTGTTCTGCACTCAAAGGCTTCATTAGTAATTTAAATAACAGCAATGTCTTTAAACTCATATCAGGGAGATCGATGGAGCAAGACACTGAGTTCTGCTTCAGTTTCTGATTCGTGGTTCCTCCTGGCTTTTTCTTGATTGTGCCTTGGTCCCACAGAGTTACTCTGCTGTAGCAAACCAGCTGTACCCTAGGTAAGGGAGGGCTCTGTCTGCATTACCAGTGCAGAGCTTGTGGATATGAGGGGAGAGAACAGACAGGCAATTGTGTGAGGTTGGCTTGAAGCTGGGAGAAGTGGGCTGGGAGAAATTGCAGCCCACTTCAGAGAGCTGGTTTATGTGATGTGCCTCAGTAGTTTGTGAGAGTGGATTCGTGACCTGTCAGTTCAAACCCATGTCCCATGACAAAAGGAGAGAAGCCAAGCCAGGGAAGGATGTACATCTCTCTCTTGCCATACATCTGTGCACAGCTGTGCATACGTTGTGGGCTGCTGAGGAGCTTCAGTCATGCATCAGGAGTGATTTCAGATCGAGCAGGTCCATTCAGCTCCCTGTTGGTTAGCCTGATACACAGTAGTTTTTATTAGCAAGAGATAGTTGCATCCTTTTCACCCAAGAATTAGAGATGAGGTGGATTTGACACAAAGATGTGAAAACAAATTTATCTCATGAGACTGCCAAAATACACGTTACAAATGCAACTTGGCCCGTGCTGTGTGTCTTTGTACTAGTCATTAGCCCTTCTGGTTAGTTTTGAGATGATCATGTAGTTGTGCTGGTCCTGCACCTTTTCTAGAAGCCAGTCTGCACTGCAACTTATTAATGAGAGAAAAGCATGCATTCCACAGCAAAACCAGGCAGGTGCTACCACCCAGCTGTAAAACCACTGTCAGGAAGGTTAGCTAGGATCTGGGCAACATGAGCCATCTTAAATGAAAATCCAGGCATGGCCTGATTAAATAAAGAAACCTAACTGCTTTTAAAGCTTGCTGGTTTACAGCCAGTGGTTTCAATCACTGTGAATATATATAATTTGGGGGCAAATAAATCCTCACCCACTTTTCTTTTTTATGTATGTTTCATCTATTGACAGACTTTATTCTTTTCTTTAAATGACAGGTGAAGAAAGGGCATGTGCTTTAGTAAATCTATGTATAGTTCTTAAAAGTGGACAGTAAAATGTAGTATTGCGTGTCTGTGAGGTGCTGTGCTCTGTTATCACTACACTGCTGGTCTGAGAGCAAAGCTATAGGTACTAAATGTAAGGGAATCTGAAACCCAAACAAACTGTGCACTCCGTGTTCAGTGAAAGACCTTACAGCATGGGTACAGTCCTACTCCAGCCTTTAACCTGCATCAAAAGCAGCAGGACCAGCAGGTCAAGGGAGGCGATTCTACCACTCTGCTCTGGTGAGACCCCACCTGGAGTCCTGCATCCAGTCCTGGGGTCGCCAGCACAGGAAGGACATCTATCTCTTGGAGTGAGTCCAGAGAAGAGACACCAAAATTTAGAGGGATGGAGCATTTCCTCAATGAGGAAAGCTGGAGAGAATTGGGATTGTCCATCCTGAAGAAGAGAAGCCTTTGGGGTAATGTTAATTGCAGTCTCCAGTACCCGAAGGGAGTTTACAAGAAAGATGGAGAGAGAGACTTATTTACAAGGGCATATAGTAACAGGACAAGGAGGAATGACTTCAAACCAAAATAGAGTAGGTTTAGATTAGATATTAGGAAGAAATTCTCTGCTGTGTGATGGTGATCAACCACTGGCACAGGCTGCCCAGAGAAGTTGTGGATGCCCTGTCGCTGGAAACATTCAAGTCCAGGTTGGATGGAGCTCTGACCAACCTGGTCTTGTGAAAGGTGTCCCTGTCCATAGCAGGGGAGTTGGAGCTAGATGATCTTTAAGGTCACTTCCATTCTATGATTCTATAATTCTGTGATACTGTGATTCCCAGCTCTTTGGTCCAAGCTCTGTATGAGGCCTGACAAGGGGGAATCTGCTCCAAAAACTAATCAATAACCTAACTACCTCTAGATGTCACTGAACTAAGGATGGCATGGAAACACTATCCTGTCAGCCATGTAGGCTGACGGGCCCATTTTATACATATATTTGTGTTGCTACACTATGGCATGTCTGTAAGAGTTGCCCAACTCTGCCTTAGCAGAAAAAACACTCTTGTTTTTGGGGATGGATATTTTATCTCATGTAGGTATGAAGGTTGTCTCCCATAGAATGTTCACAGAGCAGTTAGAAGGTGAGATTGATGTAAGCATATTGATGCTAGCTTTAATTGACCCAATTTTATCCCAAAGTTGGGATGCTTCAGTGGGATGAGCTAGTTGGGAGAGCCTCAACCACAGGACTGTTGCACCCTGCAGGTTTCTTCTGTTTGTGCAGTATTGTTTTACCTCCCTACCTGTCCAGACCAGGGTCTTATTGATTCATAGCATTCTTACTTTGCCACTTTCAACTGCAAGTTTTTCTGCGGTGGAAACAAAGGTGTGTGTAGGCACGTGGAGCAGCTGGGATGCTGCCAGTGTATGCAAACAAGTTTGAGCCCTGAAGCAATGCAAAGTCCCTCAGTCTGTGCAAACCTTGGGCTGAAAAGTCTCCTGGGTACTCCTGACTCACCTTGAACATCTGGTCCCTGCTGGCCCTCATGCTGCCACAAGGTTGCTGTCAATAGTTCCTGAGCCTGTTAGGTGACATCCCTTTCAGCTCTGCAGTCCTGGGTGTTGCTGCACTCCAGCTCTGTACCTGTCCTGGTCTTCCGTTCAGGGGGGTCCTCTGATAAATATGGTTTGTCTTACAGTTTGAAAACAATATTTATGTCTTCAAAAATTATGGTAGCACGTGTACTTTCCTAATTTCTTTCATTTTGCCTCCTCCATGTTACCTTTCATTATGTTGCCAGTAAAACCAAAATGATGAAGCAGAAACCAGGCAAAGACAAAGTAAGAACTATTAAATAGACTGAATATTTTCCCCATTCTTGGAAGAAATACATCTTTACAAACTTTTCATAGATCTCTCTTTTGATGGTGATTTTCCTTCTGCTATTGCATGAAAAATATCTCGCAGAATGGATTACAAAAATGCTGTTTCTTAGTTGTTTTCGTTTGTGCTATTTAGAGTGTGTTTTGGTTTTGCATTTGAGTAACCATCCATTGTGATTGCAGGTGAAAGTAGTCATGATCTAAATTTGTAGTACTCAGTACTCTTTGAAGCTTTTGCAGATAATTTTTGCTTAAGTGCATTCAGTTTTGTTTAATGAAACTCATTAAAATTTCATTTTAATTATGACCAAACCAGAGCATTGGGCTATCTTTTTCTTTCCATCAGTTTACAAATCTGTGCTAGGTTCTTATCACCACTGCTTATAAGGAGGTCACTGAGCAGTTAAATCTGTTCAAAGTTTCGATTTCTGGGAGTATGGCATTTGATTATACTTTTTGACTGTTTTATTCTGTGAATGAACTATCATTCTGATTGTTGCTTTACTAAGTTTTAAGCATTACTCTAATCAAATAACTTGCCTATTTGATATCTGTTCAGATTTTATATACAGAGATCATTTGATAGGTTGCTTTCCTGATTAATCTCTTAAGCTCCTTGGGTGAAGTCCAAGCCCAGCTGAGATCTATGGCAATTTTGCTGTGCATGAAGTTCTGCAACAGGAAAAAGATAGAATCTTTTTCTGTTTTGAAAGAGATGCTTCTTACTATAATATGGTTGCATGTCTGAGGCACAGTGTTAGCAGAAAAACTACAATAAAAAGCACTTATTTATAGATCATAATGATTGTGGCAACAATCTTATTGAGGGTTTATGGGACTTATGATCAGACTATGATAACCATCTAAAAATGGTAAAATATAAGTAATGTGAATAGTAAAATACAATTGTCAATGGTAGATTGCCAAGTTTTAAGAGAGAACCCAGATCTGAACACTATTTCAACAATTAAATTTGTGCCAAGAAATGTTCCTGATCGAGATTTGTCAGTGCCATATCATCAGAACAAATTACTGTTTGGTAAAACTTCCCCATGTTATTTCCCCATGTCCCTACCTGCTCTTCTACAATGCTCTTGTGAGCCAGTGTAGTTGTTTCAGCCTCATTCACAGCGAGAAATTACCATATTTAGTTTGCCTTTGTGCATTATGTCCTTTTTAATAAATTAAATTGTTCCTTGTTTTCACATTTTATTTCCTTGCTAAATTTTGGCTTATATAATTGCTGTTAGGGGTGGACCAAAAAGTCAACACATTTTTGCTGTGATGCAATTTTTTCCTTATTTTCTGGCAAACATATTTCATATTAAAATAATGACTATTTTTAGTAACAAGGTTAAAATTTATTGCATATATACACTCCATGGCTATTTAAAAACTACATTTTTTCCGTAGTTTTAAATGTAGTATTTCTAATTGTGATACTTATTGTCACAGAGCAGGATTTCTTTTCACTTTGTGACAGTCCTATACTGCTGTAATTTTACTTCTTTATGGTAACCCAGTACTACAGTATGGTCTTCTAAATACTTAATCCTTCTTTTTCTTGAGCATGAATAAAGATTTTGTTGTTGCAGCACCTCTACTGGCAAGAGCAGTCAAAGGGGCTTTTTCAGCAAATGAAAATGACCTCCCTTAGAATCTTCCCCAAAGTGTAGTCTAGCTGCAAAAGTGCATAAAGTACAAGACATTGTTATTTTTGTCTAAAAAGTTTCCCTCAGAACGTAGGTTATTTTTTTCTATCAAAAAATGACTTGCTATAATGCTGCTGACAAAAATAGTATCTAATTTTGAGAAGTCCAGAAAATGGGAAAATCATATTTTATGGAAAGTCTCTTCTTCTTATAGCAATCCCTTGTCTTTTGACCCTGCTGATGGGATGCCCATTGATTGCAGTCCCTAGTAAGCAGGGTTCAGAGTAGAGTCTCAGTCTGCACTATAATTTTCTCCAGGCGAATCTCTGTGCAATACTTCATTTTTCTTGTTAGTAGTTTCTCTAAGTAGTGCTGAAATGATCAGCTGATTTTTTTTTAATTTTCTGTAAACAAGTAAAACTTACTTAAAATCCTGATAACTTTGAGCTTTTAATAGGAAAAAGTGCTTAGGTCACACAGAGTGAAGTTTGAGGGGTTTTTAATTATTTTGACTCCTTGTTAAAATGTGTGCCCTTGTCTTTCAAAAGTCACACAAATGAAGCTGTTTTTATCTGTGACAATGCAAATACTTTACTTGCAGTGATAAATGTTCTGCATTAGTGTAAACACCTCCTGCTTAAGGTCATTAACTGAGGATAATGGCTTCCATTTGGCTAAAATACAGAGCATCAGAAACAAATGAACCTGGCACTCTGAAAATCATTAATTGATAGTGTTCTACAAACCTAAAGACATTAAAAAAGAATAGAGCAACACATCATCTTGCTGAGACTTTGTTAGACAAGCAAGTTTCAACAATCAAACCCAACTGTTTTCTTAGGAATTTGCCGCATTCTTTGGAAACACTTTTTTTCTCAAAGAGAAAATGTCAAGTGCCAAGTTGATGCAGCAGTAGAAACAATGAGAATGTGCAATTAAATGCAAAAGCTGTGCTATTACTCAAACCTTTAACCAGCAGAGAACATTCTCCCAAATACCTGGCACAGCTGTTTTAGGGTTTGTTTACACCCATGGTTTGCAGTTTGAAGCTTTTTGGAAAGCAATCTGCTTCCAAGCTCACCCAGAGTGTCTGGCAAAGGGCCAGAGTCCTGCCCATGTTAACACAGAAATGGAAATGAAGCCCCACGTTTTATGGTAGACCATGGTGTGGTCCCATGGCTATGCAATATGTACATTAATCTCCATGTCCTGGAGGAGTTCTTGGGAACTCACATATGTTGACATCTTTCAGTTGTCCTGGACTCCCCTACTGCACTTTTGCAATAGTGTAATTTAAGTGCTTATTTCCCCTGCAAGCAACTTTTCAGGTTGTAGAGAGGAAAAGCGAGGGGTTGTAGGGAGCGATAGAGATACATAGTGGATTGCCAGAGTTGCTGTATGGGAATAACCTTGCCAGAGTACAGAGAAAATTTGGCAGTCTGCCTGTTAAGAGAGGCTAGACTGGTGACTCGTCTGCAAGAAGAGCAAACAACTGTACAAAGCATCTTCCAGCAAGAAAAGTGAAAGCCACTCTTTCTCCTGTGTCCTTGCAAGGGGAAGCCAGTGGCCTTGTCCCATAGGTGAGCTGCCCTGTGGCAGTGGGAATCAAAAGTTTGCAGTCCATTACTTGGGTGCCATATAGGCTATCTCCCTTACACACTACAGGGGAGTACTACATAGAGAGAAGGGAAATTAGATAAGCATCTGTAAAGTTGTTATATCAGTCATAGTACTATTGCATGCTGTGTCTTTCTCTTTCTAGGAATAAGCTCTAGAATACAATATGTAAGCTGCTTCAGCATTTCCATGTTGTCCCCTCTTGCTGAAGAAGTCAACAGGGTCCCCTGCCCGGAGACACTATTTTTTTTTTTAACTTACTTTTGTTTTGGTGGTTGTTTCAAATCTTCTGGGGTACCTTCCACCTTTTTCAGCACTGACTGGAAGCTGGGCTTCATTTCTTTGTGGGGTTGAATTTTCTGTCCTTTACAATTACTGGTTAAAAAGTTAATGGTCATAGCTGCTAGAAAAGTAAGAAAGAATGAACTGTGGAAGTGAAGCATTTATTTTTATATCTTTGTTCTATTTTGTGCTCTAGGAATTATTGGATGTCTCTGGTGTTTTCTGGGAGAATGTGGCATCGTTTATTCCTTGTTGATTGTTGATACTGAGCCTGTAGTTAATAGTTACCATGTTTTCAGTGTGATAATTAATCAGAGGCATAGAGAAATGAACTAGAGACTTCTTCCTGCTATTTACTAGATATAAGGTCTCTGCATCACAAGAAAATTAACTGTTTAAGCAGTTTCAACAGAGATCAGAGACAAGCTCACATGGCCTGGGACTACTCCATCGCTCCTGTAGATTGTTAGTTGAGTCAAAATTAGAGTGATAGTGACAAGACTTCCTGTGTTTACTGGGGCTACTGTCATGCTGCATTGGTTGTCACCAGTCATGCCTGCTCTGATTTCTCACAGGCATACCAACATCAGTTAGTCTTTTCATTATACAAAACTATTAGGCCACTTCTCGGAAGTTAGAGTAAGATTATGAAAATTTTAATTCATATTGTACTGAAAAAAAAGGACCAAAACCTGACCTGAAGGAGCCTAGTGATTTTCAGCCAAAGCCAGAATTTTTTCCATTGCCCATTATCAAGCTTATGGAGTTAATGCCAGAAGCCAGAAGCGCTGTGTTTGTAACTGACCTGAGGATAAGCCAACCTTTCTTGTTCTGCTGAAAATGGAAATCCTATTGACTGTGCATATTGAATTTGTTACTAAAAATGGGTTGTTATCCAAACCCCTCAAATAGAGGAGTTTGGTTTTTTCCTAAGGGCTGAACACTTGATCACAGATGAATCCTTTGTATAATATGGTAGGTAAAAGTCAAGTAGGTCCCAGAAGAAAATTAGGAATACTTCTAGACTTCTAATTCATGAAGCCCTACAAAGTCTCTGATCTAATGAAGGCAAGCCTTGCACAGGGTGTGTTTAGGGGATACCTTTAGGAAAAGCCTGCTGGCCTGGCGGTACCTCTTGGTGGTTTTCACCTGTGTTTTGAAGTGGACTAATACACCACTGCATTTTGGAGAGGTCTCAGACACTTTTTTGGCAAAAATTATGTGTATATCTATCTGGTGGATCACAGATTATGCTAAAATTTTCCATTCAGTTTTTGAAGGAAGGGTCACTGGTAGGTCACTGGTCAGTGTTCATTCTTGCGGACAAGTTTGGTCAACAGCAATTGTTATGGAAGCACTACAGGGAATTCCTATGTGCACTGAGAGCCCTCCTCATGGCTCCGGTCTGACAGTAGGATAACTTTCAGTATGTGCAGTAGGCATGGATGATTCCCTATGTGTATGTACATATGTATTATCTGAGGATTCATTACCATTTGACTGTATTTCTATTCCTCAGTGAATAGCATGAAAAGTGTTGCTGTATACGTGGAATTTCCAGTGTGTGACAAACAGGAGGAATAACTGAAAAGGAGAGAAACGTTTTCATTTAAAATGATATGATATATCTTGTCATCATCTTTTCTTCCAGTCTCCTAAATCAGCTTTTATTAGTGCTGCAAAAAAGGCAAGATTGAAGTCCAATCCTGTCAAAGTGCGCTTCTCGGAAGAAGTAATTATCAATGGCCAGGTGTCGGTGAGTATTTTTAGCTATTTAACCTCAGAAAGGACAGCATTTCATCCAAAGGTATGGCTTCTGGCTGGAAAGGGAGGGAAAATGATATGGTAGAAACAACAGTGCTAGTCTTGAAAAGAGAAGAGGTTTTCTGTTTCTGAAGTTTTCCAAAGATCTTTTAAGTCCATTGGACCCATAATTTTTGGAAAAACTTGTCCATTAAAATCTAAGTGCTAGTAAATGCATTTTGTGGTGATAGTGCTTATCTGTCTTTGCAGTATTGATAGTGCTTGCTTGTTGTTGGAGGGGTTTTTTCATATCAATTTTGTATTAGTAAAACCCCTAAGCTCAAGAGAAGTACCATGCCAGAAAAAACTGATTGCCTCACAGACCTCTTTAAAACATATTTTATGTACTTGAACTTCTTGCTTCCAGCCCTCAGGCAAAGTCAGCCTCCCTGTGAGAGGCACTGAACACCTCCTTAGACATGAACTTCCAGATAATTTTCATAATTTGCCAGAATATCATTCCACTCTCATGTCTTTATACAACTCTTTTCCAAAGGTATATTGATATTGAATTTTTTTCAAAAGCACTTTCTGCTTTTTAAAATACAAAGAAGCAAATAAACAAAAAAACCCCAAACTTTGTTTGTTTCACTTCCTTTTTCCTCTTTATTTTACTATTCTTATTATGAATTATCAAATTAAGAAGTAATGTTATATGTTGCTCTTCTTAAATGATGACAGATACTAGCATTTAATATCCAACTACAAAGAAAGTTTAAAACACTTTGATTGTAATTCTTACTATTGCATATGCAGTTTCAGTTTTGTAGATTGAAGACAGAAACTAGTTCACAAATAATCCATTTTTCTATTTCATTGAACACATTTCAATTTTAGAGGTAATGTTTGTTGTCAGAGAACTCCAAGCCAGACACAAAATGCATGTGAAAAGTTGTATTTTTCCAGACAGAGACTTACAGAGGGTATCTGTAATGGCCATGGCTAGATCCTTGCAGGGCATAGATATTTCTGCACTCAGGGCCAGCACCTTCTTTTCAGTTGTTACCTTTCCATCTGAATTATGTACTTCTTTATAGGACAATGTTTAGATTTCCCATGTTGCATGTTGTAATCTGATTCACTTATTTGCTTGACAGGAAACAGTTAAGGACAACTCACTTCTTTTCATGCCAAATGTTCTAAAGGTGTATCTTGAAAATGGGCAAACCAAATCTTTCCGTTTTGACTGCAGCACTTCAATAAAGGTAGGCTAGATATACCTTGGTATGAGACCTTCAGTAATTATCATTTACTTGAAATGCTTTAAGAACAAAATTACTGGTGTGTTCTGTTGAGGCCAGAGTCACAGTTCAGAAACAATGAGGATTTGGTCCATTTTTCTGTTGCTAAAAATGTATTTTCTTGTCTTTGAAGAAGAAGTGATGATTTTAATGTGCCTGGAGCACAATTAATATGGTCTGGTCCTATTGTTTTGATATGCTTCCAAACAAAAGCATGATTTGTCAGCAAAATTCAGGAGCTAAGAAGATTAAGATGTTGGTTGCTAATTGAATATCATTTAGCTTATCATCCAGTGAAATTAGGATGGGATATTGTAGGGTTATATCAGTGATAAATTGCTCACTTCAGTCTGATGCACTTTATGCATTCCATAATACATTTCACATACAAAAATAACAAGGTGAAGCCCTGACACACAGCTGAGGCTGCTAAGGAGTGTCAATGACACTGTTCCATGTAGGTTCCCAAATCAGAGGTATTATTATTGTCTGTGAGAAATTTGGAGCAGTGTAGCAGCACGACTAGCACTGTTTGGTATGCTGCTAGTCTCATAAGTGTTACTGTTTAGGTGAAGTTTTAACACAGATTGGTTGCCAAATCTAGTTCACTGCATGAAGCTTGAATGAGTGGAACACTTAGACCTGAGAGATGCATGGGTGGGAGTGATCAGTAAAGGCTGAACATGCAATTCTCAGCTGCATTGCCAGCTTTTGCTAGTTTTAAGGGATTTTAAAACTGCATATTTGAAGAAAGACTGCCTTTGTGCTCAGTTTGATACAGCAACATGCTCAATCAGTTAGAACAGCAAAGAAAGTGATTTGGTAAGGTAGATGAGAGGAAACTTACTCCAGTCTGATGGTAAAATAGATACTGAAGTCGCACTTAAAAATACACTGCAACATTTGTTCATGGTTCATATATATATACACTTTAGGCATTAGTTGAGCGCTGCTAATGGGTACAAACCTCCATATCAATGGGATACTGAATTTCTTCAGTCCGTTTGAGAATTTGGTTAGGTGAAGAAATAGGAGGCACAATTCATGTGTAGATGGTGAGGTCTCCATATCCTTCTGAGGCCCATGGGCTGACTTTCCAGTATTTTCTGTTATGAGCATGAAAACAACCAACCTGTTCCATGATGTTTTGCCCTTGAAGATCTATCTTTAGCCATCATGGTACATTAGTAGTTCTGTTGTGGATATGTCATGTACTATAAGACCATATGTCAAATCTGAAGTCATTTGCACAGATACCTATGAGGGCTCAGCTGTGTAGCTGTATTGATGTTGTAAACCTGCTCTGACCTTAGCAATTTTGACTATTTGTAGGAATAATTTCCTTTACCTCTAATTCAGGCATTTATTTGTGCTGAGGCCTGCACAGCCATAAATGAGTCATATTGCATATGTGTGTATATTCCTCATTGTGTATGGGTTAGTGTGGATTGTTGCTTCCTTGCATAACTGAGGTGAACTAGACATGCCCCAGCTGAATCAGAGTAAATACAGGTGTTCTCCACACGTAGCAGGCCAGTAGTTCAGCATTTAATAAGGAGGGTGCAAGCAGCAGCTAACCTGCAGTTCTCGCTTTTCTTGTTGCTCAGAGGTAGTACCTGGGCTGACTCTGGTGCAGTAATTCAGCACCGATGTGCCTTCTCTTCATATTTTAAAATGTTCAAGGTAGCTAGTGGAACACAGTGCCATTATTACCACTTCTCAAAAGCTTACCTTTAATATTATGCTTCTTCATGTCACTGTTATGCCCCTTTTTAGCATAGTTTAGAAGTATAAATAAAAGTAGATTTAATGTGTAAGCAATACATTCCCCATTAGTCAGAGTAGCATAATATTAGGTTTCATTATTTAGAGTGATTGCTTGCAATTTAATAATATCATCTTAAATTCTTTACATTGTACAGAGTTGTCAACATCTTTCCACTTACATTTTTTTTGTCCTTCCACTAGTTTGGTCTTGATTTTCCATAATCACACAGTAACAGATTAATTAATCTTCCTAAATTATGTTAAAACACTTGGATTACAATTCATCATGATCTCCTTAGTAAATCTTATCCATCTGGATACTTGCGTATATCTGAAAATTTCTTGAAGGGTTAGAAATGTTTTAATCCTGTCACCAACATAATGTGAAACGGTTTCTAAATGATAGGTTGTTATGTGTTTCTTTTTCCTACAAAATTCACTAAAGCAAAAGATACCTTGCCAGATGATGTTAATAATTTCCATACATTTACAAAGTATCTCAAATTAACTACCCTTAGACATAATCAGCTGAGAAAAAAACTAATCAGAAGTTTCTAATTTGGGGGGTTATACTATATAGTGATCTGGTCCATCAATTCAGACCTATTGTTCTGCATAGGTATCATCGTCATTGACTTTTCTATCAGCATTTAAAACTCAGGAAATGGACTTTAAAAACCCCCCTTGCCATAAGAACAAATAAAGGCCACGCATTAAATTTTGGTATTTGTTGAACATATAAATTTAGGTTGTACTGCTTGATAGCCCTGCCCCAATGAAATGAATAGTGACAAGATCATCTCTTCTTTGCTGATGGTTTCATCTCCAGGGAGACAGAGACGTATGATTTAAGGGCCATACCAGTATAATCTGCATGCTAAACCACACAGAATGTTGTCCATTCACAGCAATCCCATGTATATATTTTTCACATTCATGGACGATACCATCTCAGGGATATTTGGTTATAAAGATGCTGGGTTTTCGCTGAGTGTGATATCCTGTATACTTGTGCATAACAGGCATGAAGCCTGGGCTTCCACCCTGTGCTGGGCACATGCAGGGCAAGGGGCACTGAATAACTTGGTCCCTATCACTTCATGAATTTAAGTACATTTTATAAATCCTTTGTTAATTAGGATGTCATCTTAACACTCCAAGAAAAGCTTTCCATCAAGTGTATTGAGCACTTTTCCCTGATGCTGGAGCAGAGGGTTGAAGGATCTGGAACAAAACTCCTTTTGCTACATGAACAGGAGACACTGACTCAGGTTTGTGTAATGGTACATGAAAACAGATATTAATGACATGGATTAATCACTAAATTATCCATCTTTTTCATTACTGAAGTGAGTTAGCTACAAGATTTATAATTTGATCCAGTCTATAAAACAGCAGTGGTATTTAGGTGTGATTGTAAGAATCAGGTTCTCACAGGAAGCAAATATTTTTATTATCTTATTTCATTGCTTCAATGGACCATTCAAAAGTATTAAGAAGTTACGAGAACCACAGTCTGCCCAAATTTCTTTAAAAACTTTACTTCAATCTTTGGTTCCAATCTGATTATATAGATCTGTATGTCTGAGAATATTCCTCTTTCTGAGGCAGTCAAGTTTGTCTTGTTAACACAGTGATGATACCTTGTGTCACTTCAGTGATGATGAATTGTGACCCAGAAAACGCTGGTATGACTTTTTTACTTAGATCAGGGAGGTGTCACTAAAGGTGATGTTGCTTCACAGTTACCAACAGAGTACCATGATTTTAGCTACTTACCATTTTGCCAAATTATTTAGACTGAAATTTTCCATCAAATTTCTGTGTGTCAGGAGAACATTGGTATTTTTTTAAAACTATTTGAAAAAAAAAAAAAAAAGGAATGCATTCTTAAATCACCTGGGGAAATATGTTTAATTTAAATGACAGAATCTCCTTGATCCTATAACTAGAGTCTGCGTAATGGTATGAAGGAGCTTAGGTTACCAGCTAACAGTATTTCTTGCATTTTCTAATCTTTAAGCACTTGCTTTTGCCAGGCTAACATTATTTTCTTGTGGGTATCAGCTACACAGTGATTGCACAGTATCCAAAAGTACTCAATACTGGCTCTCCTGGCCTAGCTGTCTCTTTTGTAGTAATTGCTAAAATTCTCATTGAAATCAGAAGGATCTGAACAAAGCAAGACAGTGAACTTTCAAGGATCCCATCCAGAGCTTTCAAGGATCCCATCCAGAGCTTTTATTTATATTTACAGAGTATGCCTAGATATTTAGGAATGAGGTCAGAGACAGTGTATGATAAATGCATATTTTTAAAATTTTTAGGGCAAGACAGAGACTTTGTTGGGGATTTTTGAAAGTATAGTTTTATGAAGTAAAGCTGCTGGTTATAAAATACTACATTAGTCTAACTGAGTAAGTTAGGTAAATTAGATTAATTCTGAGGGTGTCTTCTTTGTAGTTCCTGTAAAATCAGCAATACTTTAATTTGTCATTATAATGTTGCTGCTGACTTACAATGGTGTTATTGGATTGTTATCCTTTCATCCAGTATTCATTAGCTATGTGGTGGTCTCCTGTGAATATACCTGGATGACAGTGTTAGATGCCTAACAAAGTTTTGCTGACCAGCACACAAAGAGATCTTTTTAATTTTTTAATGCATTGAGTCTCAGTCAGAAGTCATGGAGTAGGTCTCTCAACCCAGGAAAAAGATCCAATTTCTCGCAAATTGCCTAATGGATTAAAGCAAGCAAGAGAAAACAAGGAAAGCACCCAAGCTGGGCCTCACCTGTGTTCTCAAACAGAAATAAAATGTGACTTCTCCCCCAAAAATTTCTGTCTCTTCTCATTTATTAAGTATTTTAGTCTTGCCAAAGCTCAACTCAGTTTGTATTTCACTTGGATGGTTTTCATTAAGGTCTGTTTTCTCTGTCCTTTCACTCTGGTTTTGACTGAGTGAATTGTCTTCCTTTGAGGATGAGTTGTATCAGGCAGTCATGCCTATGAGTCTAAAAGTCTTTCCACAAGATTATAAATATGATGTTCTTAGGTGAAGAACTTAATAAGTAGCCCATGGCAGAGTTCTTTGTTGGACAGAATTATTTTTCTTGCTACCACATGGCTCTGGAGAAGGGTCAAGTTGCCTGACACTACAGAGCACATTGCTCAGGCAGGGGTTGCCAAGCTCTAATATTATTACTGCTCTGTCCTAGGTGACTCAAAGGCCAAGCTCACACAAGATGAGATGTCTTTTCAGGATTAGCTTTGTCCCAAAGGATCCCATTGATCTTTTAAGAAGAGATCCTGTTGCTTTTGAATATCTGTATGTACAGGTAAGTGAAAGCACAGCCATTTTTAGTAAAAAGGAGAATAAAAAAATGCACTTACTGTATATATAAATTTACATCTTCACATAGAAAGTGTGGCTACAGGAGATCCTGACTTTGTTTTCTGCTGCATAAAGCCAATGAATGCACTTGGGGAATGTGCAAATCTCTATCATCTGCAAAGTCCCCTTTCTTCATAAGTCTCTCCAAACAGTAATGCTTTGATATCTTTCCAAAGTATATTTGGCTTTAGAAAATAGTGAAGCTGAATTAATTGCTAATACTTATTTATGGTTCTGTAATATCTCAGACAGAAATGATGTCTGAAAAGGAACTTCCAGTAAAGTGGATGGGAAAAAAAATGCACAAGCAATGTCATTCTCCTGAGTATCTCACCAGGTAGAATCCTGCTTTCCTGAGTCCAGATTCACTGATACTCTCCTAGCGCTCTTTGTGATGGAGGATTACTCTCCTACCCAGGAAGGATGAAGAGAGCTAAGGTCAAAATGCTCATGCCTTCTGCTCTTTGGCAGAAGTACTGGTATTCTTTGTAAGTGCCCATATCCTGATGAGAATCTGACACATCTGAGAGCAACAGTCCTACCTTCGGCATGGTCTCGCTTCTGAGTTTGGGGCTACTTCTTCATGCAGTGTTCATTAAAAAAAAATTAAAAAGACAAAAAAAAAAAAAGACATTTTTAGTGCAAGATTTTTAAACTTCATGCTCCCTCTACTGGTTTTTTGGCAGAGTTGTAACGATGTGGTTCAGGAGAGATTTGGACCAGAACTGAAATATGACATTGCCCTGCGCTTGGCTGCATTACAAATGTATATTGCAACTGTGACCACCAAGCAAACTCAGAAAATCTCACTCAAATACATAGAGTAAGTTGAAAATGCTGTGTGTTCTTTAAAAGTCAAACATTAGTAGTAACTCATATATTCTTTAAGGTTGTTTCTTTACTATGTCTGAGTTTCTGCACCTATTTTAGATTTATTCTTTGTCACTGAAATTGCTTCAGGTGTGTTAAGAGCAGTATGTATAGTCCTTTTGCCTTTTGGTCATCTGTTTGGGCATGTGAAATAGCCCGTAAAAGTAAATCAGGTTAACTACTCTGCTTTCAGTGATCTAAGATCTAAATTTATATGGTCTGAATCATAAAGTTGCAGTAGAGATTATTATAGTAAAATTCAGATAATTGCCTTTTTTCAGAAGATATTTGGGTCATGGATTCCACGTTTTAGTATTTTTTAAATGCAGAAGTATCCTAGTAGGGACCTGTTTTATGTTAGACAACATGTGTATGTTATTGCAAAGAAAAGGAAAAATTCCAGTGTGAATGACTACATATGCTTGGATTAAAAAAAAACAAACAAACAAAAAAAAAAAAACAAACACCAAACCAAAAAAACCAACCAAACCAAAACAAACCAAACCCCCCCAAAACAAAATAAAAAACCCAAACTCTAAAACTTTTGTTACTGTTGCTTAGTTTACTTGCAGAATGGAAATAATAACTGCTACACACTCAGTCTTGTAGAGTTTATCCACCATATTGAAGATCGTGTTACATGCTATCCGATTAATGAATCATCAAAAATAATTACTTAGAAAGTGAAGAGACAGTCTTTCTTCAAGTAGAAAAAAAGATTGGTAATTGAGGGTTGTTTTTGAGGGGGAGCCCCCTACACCCCCCCTCAAAGAAAAAAAGTGACAAAGAAAATGGCTCTCTGGTTTGCATGCTCTCAAAGAAGCCTGGAAAATAGTTACATCTGACAGTACATTGTTAAATTATCTGCTATTTTAGTCCTGCAATGGTAGTTACCCATGAAATCAAATAGTGTTTAATGAAGACTTGAAGTATCAAATTTAAACATTCTTTTCTGAATGGCACAATTGAAGAGATGGAAGGGATGGAAGAGAGATTGTTTATCATTTTAAAACATCTTTTTCTTAAGAAATACATAGTTTGAATCTAGAAAATAATGTGTTATTGCACAACTGCAGACTCGATCAACTCTCCTTCTGTTTTCCGGTGATCTTGACATCATAGTCACCAGTCTTTAGATAAATAGTCACCGCAGGAATGTGAAATTAAATATATACCTTTTATTGCAGAAAAGAATGGGGATTAGAGACTTTTCTTCCATCTGCTGTGCTACAAAGCATGAAAGAAAAGAACATAAAGAAAGCACTTTCCCACCTTGTCAAAGCAAATCAAAACCTAGTTCCTCCAGGAAAAAAGGTATTACATTTGCATCATAATGGAAAGTATGTTTAAAAGAACAGGAAGGGTGCATGGGAAACATTTAAAGCTAATCCTTCAGAGAAACACCTAGCCATTATATTTTCAGAGATTTAGCTTCAGGTGCTCGTACAACACAGCCAAGAACAATTAAATGTAATTAATTATGCCCCAACTAAACTATCTTCTTATGTTGAGAAAGACAGATAACTGGTTATAAATACGCCATGTGTAATAAAGATATTTTTTTTTTAATTAATTTAGTGTTTTCTATGAATGCCAGGTTTGTTAGTAAAGTTATTGCTGTCTCTCTGATGTTCTCATCTGAAAAACATTAACCTATGTGCTGGACATAAATGCTGTTTTTCAGATTGTTTTCTGTTACACTGTAGAGAGAGACTTTTGGCTGGCCAAGATCTAACAGAATAGATGATGGTCCTTACAGTGACTGACCCTCCTTACTATTGTAAAATGCTTTTCCTAGCACTTAGCTTTACTTTAGCTGGAAAAAACATGGAGAAGACAATGTCTCTGAGAAATGTCTTAGATACGTGCATACATCTGAGACAGCTTTTAGACACTGTAATGAGTAATGCAGGTCATCTAGTCTCTGTCTGTAGTCAATGGAGAGAAATAGGCACTTCGAGGGAGCAATTCATCCCATCCCACATTAGGAACCAAAAATAGGTCAGATTACTTGTGTCCTAGAAATGCTTATTTCTCTTCATGGACTACAAAAAGAATCTAAGAATGACTAGTTGAGACATAAAATGAGTTGAATCCTGCTTCATCGCACCTTTTTTCTGAATGGAAAAACCTCAAAACATCTGGTGCCTGAGAAAAGGTTCAAGGTGATCAGCAGAAATCCTATTTGGATGTTTCAGATCATGACTGTGAACATGTATTTGACCTGTGATGCTCAAGAAGAAAGGCCACTTCTCTGAAGCTCTATATGTCTCTTATATTGCTGAAACTAAAGCTAAATTATGGCAATGGCGTGTTATTTATCTTATTAGTGTAAATTTGGGTTAATTTTGGAAGCCATCACTGCTACAGACCTTGCAGGTGTAAGATACAACTCACAGTGGTATACAGTATCAGTTCTTGGTTAGAAGAGATTTTGCAGCAGTCCCTTCCTGCAGCAAGCAGACTTTCTGGGTTTGCTTCATTCTTTTTGATTTGAGCTTTGGAAATATGTTGTTTCTGACCTGCCTGTTTTAGCAGGTAGGTATCAGAAACAAAACATCTGAGCTCCTCATCACTTTCTATCTCATCTGTAGGTACTAACACAGGAACTGATTTCTTTCTGGGGTCTTCTGTTCCTTTGCATGAAGGGAAGCTTCTCATTCTCAGGATTCTCCTGTTTTTTTACAGCTCCTGTGTGTTTCTCCACCAAGTGGATACTTGGTGAAGGAAAGGGGAAAGCATTATCACTGGTTGCTCTGCTTCGTTTCCATTTCCTCATGGATGTCTAGAAAAAACTTAGGATAGGGGGCCCTTAAAATCTTGTTAAAAATCAAATAAGATTTTGAATTATAATTCTAGTGGCTGAAATGAAACTAGCAAATGAGATGAGACTGTTTTATATTATCTTTGAAAAGTCCAAATATAAGGATTTACACCATGGAGGTATAAATTTGGGGTCCAGACTCTTTGGGTGAAATAAACTGTTCCTTGTTTCCATTCTGTCTCATAAAGTATTTCCAAGTTTTATTTTTCTTAGTAGAGAGTTTAAGCTCAGAGGAGAAAAAAAGGAGACAAATTATGACATGTATGACATGATATAATCTTATGTATTCATGTGCTCTATTTAGCTTTCAGATTTATTACTTACTAAATGTAGTGAAAGAGTTTTATTTTACAAAGTAGGAAATGCAGTAATGAGTTGGAATAATATACCAAATGCCACAAGTACCTAGCCAAATGTAATATACATAGCTGACAAAAGCAAATTCTTTGTTCTCTTTCTCTGTGTAGGTACATAAACGTTTAAGAACTGATGGAGTTTATGAATGGAGAGCTGCTGTCTTAGCCTTGAAATCCCTCAATGAACAGATGTTTAATCTGAGTACTTTAACATTTTCCCTTCATTGAAACAGTTAGAATGTTCTTGCAGTGCTCTGATCAGCCCATTCTCAAGTCCTCAGTGCATTTTAACTAAACAAGCAAGATATTAATGTTAAGAATGAAACACCCCCAGTTTGAAACTCAAGCATTTAAAGATTGAGTTTCAGGCTCCAAAGAGCTGTTTTTGCAGTCCATTTTCCTTATGTTACGAAAATACATTTTCTTTCTGAATTTTATAATGTGATGATTTTCTCAACTACTTCTTACCCCTGTTTCTCCTTTCTCAGCTCTCTGCTCTGCAAGCCAAGGTGCATTATCTAAAGTTCCTCAGTGATCTGCGATTATATGGAGGCCGTGTTTTCAAGGCAACACTAGTGGTAACATTTCTCTTAAAATAGTCTATCTCTTCTCTTGATTTTTTTTTTATGTATGCTTTTTTCTTTTTTTCAAAAGCTTAATCATATAATTTTTTTAATTTAGGTTCTATTTATAAACTGAAAAGTCATTGTTAATTGAATCAAATAACTTTTTTTTTCTTTTCATCTTGAAAATAATGTACCTAATATAATTTGAATTTTACTGGAAATTTGGAGATAAGTAGCACTTTTTTAACAAATAGCACCATTCAATTAACTATAGAATGCTAAAATTATTAGTCTGGAAAAATCTTAATGACAAAATTTTTCTTTCAACAGAAGGAGAGTCCATCCATCAGTCTGTCCATCTACCTATCCATCTAAAAAACTAGAGTACAATCAGCATCCAGCAGGAAATTCCTTTAATTTTTGTTTATGATTATGAATCAAGTATGCTCTTGTGTATAGTATCTTCTTATAAAAACATAATAATCTTTAATGTAGAAATGCTATGGAAATGTAGCCCTATGTAACTGAAAGTGATTTCTGTTACTATGCAGTAGCTATCATGTTTCTCACCTGTGCTTTTTTTGTTTTTCTGCTAAAGCAGGGAGAAAAGCGCTCAGAAGTGACTCTGTTAGTAGGGCCACGGTACGGGATCAGCCATGTGATAAACACCAAAACAAACCTTGTGGCTCTCTTGGCTGACTTCAGCCATGTGAACAGAATTGAGATGTTTACAGAAGATGAAATCAATGTTAGAGTTGAGCTACATGTCTTAGATGTAAAAGTAAGTTTGATATTGATTTATGATGATATAATATCTATAAATAGGTTTTTCAATTTTAGTATTATATCAAGTATACAGTTTTGAACATTTTTATGCCAATAATACTCTGAGGGTGCTTTTTTAGCTCTTTCTGGTGGCAATCTATTCATACTATGGCTTGGGCATTTGAGGGGCCTACAGTGTACCAGACCAGATCTTTACAGCACTTCTATACTCTTTTGAGTTTTCTCTTGGCTGACCCCTGGCAACTCACTTCGTTATTGTCTTTCTGGATTTCCATGGTAAAAAGAGGTGATGATGAAACTGATCTTCTTTTGAAGCTCTTTATAACAGGCAATATTACCATTAGAGGATCACCAGCTGCATTGGTCCAGGGTCCCCTGTAAATCCAGTGTTACATTCGCAGAGTTCATGCAAGTAACCACATAGCAGTTACCAATTAGATAGACTGTAGAAAGGCAGGCCTTTTTATTTAGCCTTTGTAATTCCAGTGCGGTGCTATTCCCTGCATAGTATATTCACAGATGCATATCATCTACCTCTAGTCATTTAATTGCTCTTGAATCCCACTTAACACTTTGCATCTGTGCATCTACTGGCAAAATCAGTGGAGTTTTCTATATTATACTGTTCTGGTTCTTCTTGGTGTGGTTTTTATTCATTTTTTTAAGTGAAAAGCTTCATAGACATTCTAAGGCATTATAAGGATAACTAGAGATTGAAGGAATAGTTTTCATTATACTTGAAACTTACATATTTGATTAAAATAAATAGAGCCTACTAGTTCTTTTTGCTTACCCAACTATACACAAAAAGCACACACCAGGAATACCTTATTAAGTTTTGCTTTGAATGGTTTTATGTATATTGACCTGGAACTGTTTCCCTGTATTTAAGTTAATGAAAAAAAATTGCTGTAAATTAACTAGATGCTCTTTGACAGCAACATAAGCAAAGTTTACAGGTTGGTGAACACAGCATCTTTTGCACCTTACTTAACAACGGTAACATCTGAGGGTACCAGGCTACTTTACCTGCATTACTGTGCTAAACTCATGGCCCTCTTGTAAGAAAGCTGTTAGCACCCTTTTACAGATGAGGAAAGTAATTTAGAAATTGAATCCTTCCCATCTGCTCATATGTAGCACAGTATGCCATAGCATTATGTATTACTGTAGTTTTATGTTGTTTTATATTATAGTACTGTTACTGTCTTGTTGCAAATTGTGTATGTCCCCATCTCCTTGCATTTCAACACATGCAATCTTAAAGTCAGAGAGACTGTCTTAATATTGCAAATCTTGGAGGCTATGGATGGAATTTGACAAAAAAGTGCCTCCCTGTGGGGCACAGGTAGGGGTTGTGACTATGTCCTGTGAAGGAGATGCAAGGAAACACAGGTAGGTATTCTCAACTGATGTTTTCATTCCTTAACTTACCCTAAGGTAGCAGGTTTGTATATCCAGCTTCTGAATATGCCAGTGTATGTCATATATGCCATTATTTTCTTCACAAATGGACAGTTCAGATTTTTATTTTATTTTTGTTTCTTTTAATACATTATCAAACATGTATCACTTGGCAGAGGCAGGAATAAAAGTTTAACTGTCTCCAGACTGTTCAGCAGATTATCAGAAGTTCACAGCACTGTTTTCAGCAATCTGAAGTTTCTGTGGAGTTCAGCTATTTCTGCCCATCACTGCAGAAAATTTGAGATGAATGTAGCATTTCAAATGTTATTTTTAGTAGACACTCAGAAGAACTGAGGTTAATTAATGCACTGCAGGTTTAATAATTTATAGTAACTTTTATAGCTATAGTTGAATACCTTGAAAGAGGCATTGAATAGAAGCTCAAGCTGTAGCAAAAAATATGTTAAAGAAAAAAGAAAAGCATAAATGTTTCCAAGATGCTGAAAACTGTTTATACAACATTCAGGGCAACTGGGACATTTTGGCCTTAGATGCTGGAACACAGGCATTTAAAAACTCACCAGACCTGTTGTGGGTTTGGTAGTAAGCTTGGATCATCAGTTATATTTTGGCCACAGCTTCCATCAGAATGAGTTGTCTTTTTACTAGTAAGGGGTTGAGTAGGTTGGAAAATCATGCTTCTTGCATGCAATGTTACTTCTGGAATGAATTATGCAGTTCCTTGCATATGTCTTGTGAAAGTGGGCTCTGCATACTGAATTATGATAAATTGTCACAAATGTCCATATAGCTATGAGTCACTACAAAGTGTGAGTGATAAGATGGGTTGCCTACGGTATAATTTCTATCTATGCATCATGGTAAGGACTTCATTTTTATTTCATGTCTAGGAATTGTAGAGGCTAGCCAGGTAGCCACCTTAAAATAAATTTGAGGAGAACAAGTTTTGGTATTCAAAGCTACAGAGACATGAACAAAATTTTTAGGCAAAGAAATGTATACATGATGGTAAACGAAAAGAGATTTAAAGAAAGTATGTTTCACATGGGTATCTCAGGTTTGATGCTTCCTAGCCTGGCAGCTATAGTTTTTCAAAGCTGTTAAGTCTCTAATTTTTGTTAGGTCTGGTGTTTTTTTACAGTGCTTTGTGTTGGGTTTTTTTGCTGATTGCCCTTCTGAGGATCTTTCTCCATTCTGAGGACCTTTCTCCATTCTCTTTATCTCTGTTTATCTGATTATTTTTTTACCACTTATCTTTTCAGTAGTGCCAGGCCACAAACACTGGAATCTTTTAACCTGTCACTGTCTCTGCTGTATAATGATAGCTTTAACCTCACTACTGTGCTTTCTGAACCTCAACTTTTCCTGAGTGTTTGCTTCCCATTTCTTGCTTGATTTCTTGCTTAGTGCACCTTATTTTCTGAAGCTGTGGATTCCCATACTATTGCAAGACTCCAGTGACTAATGTACCATGTTCTTAACCCATGCCAGATTCAATGTAACATTAAATAGTGCTTTGGCAGGAATAAAATATCTATGCAAGAAAAAGATGGAGCTAGAGTCTTAAAATGATTAGCTTCATTCAGAAAGAGATCAATCAGCTGTTAAGATTTTCAGTTGGAGTTCTACCTTACTACAACTCCAAACTTTTCTAAATTTTTTGTTCTGTTGATATTGGTAGTGAGGAAAAAAATTCTTGTATGTGTTTTTCACTGTGGTGTTTGTGATGTAATTCCTTTTGCTTCAATGTACTAACACTATCAGCAGGTAAACAAATTGAAGAGGAATAGCCTTAACTTGATTGTATTCTTCTTAGCCTATCACTCTTCTGATGGAGTCATCAGATGCAATGAATCTTGCTTGCCTGACAGCTGGATACTACAGGCTGCTGGTTGACTCAAGGCGTTCAATATTTAACATGGCCAACAAGAAAAATACAGGAAGCCGAGAAACAGGTATTGCTTTCACAGTACATTAACAGTGGTCCGATGAATAAAGCAGAAGTCAGCTTAAGCCAGAGCACCTCCAGATAAATAGAAGGCTATGCCAAGTAAGATCTGATTGCTGACTCAGACCTAGCACCATAGTATATCAGTTCAACTTTATAGTGTTTCAGTATCCAGCCTATCATAGCATCTTAATGGTAAAATAAACCACATGCTGAATTTATTTCCTACTCTAGTGAAATCGATGCATACTCTCTGTGAATGTTTTTGTTTTATGTGCATATATCTTTTGTAAGAGTACATATGGTGTTGGAGAAACGAGCTGTTTTCTGTTACTATTCTTACTATAGCAAAGTACCTAGCAGAGGCATAGTTTTGTTCTAGAGTACAAAAGTACAAGTTAAACCTTAGGGCCTTAAGTCAACATGTATTTAACTTAGAACAGAGGTGAGTGTGAAAGATGTTTTCTGAAGTCTTTGATGGCTTAGCTGCCCTATTCAGTGTTTAATGCTCAGCATAAACAAATTATTGTTTACAAATTACATGACTTTGTTCTTTGATTTCACAGTGTTGATTTTATTTCACCATTCTATAGGACCTGAAAACAGAGGGAAGCATAATATCCTTGCTTCTGAGTGGAATTGTATACCAAAAACTACCACTTTCCTGGCTGAAGAAGATCAGGAGACTCAAATGTCCTTTGCTGATCCAAAACAGAAGACTCTAGATGTTTCAGCAAGTCTGTTATGTCAAAAAGAACACAGACATCTGTACATAGAAAATACTTATAATTCAGTTGGATTTGATCAGCATCTGGCCAAGCAAAGTGACCCTGCTGAAGCAGAAGAAAGCAGAAATTTTAACCAGCCTTCAATGTTGTCACTCTCAGGTCTGGAATCTAGCAAGAAAGCACAGGATTCCCCCAGGGCAGCAAAAGTTTCCTTTATATTTGGAGATCACAACTTTGATGGTATCAGTCCCCAGACTCTTGGCTATGAAAGGCTTTTGGATGAAAGTCCGGAAATACTAGAAAAACAAAGAGCCATTTTTATTAGTAATGCCAATGATATTAAAGGCCTGGAGTTATCACCAGATTCTGAAACCATTCAGTTTGCTACAAATTCTGTTTATGCAACTATAAGCGATGGTAAAATATTTGGAGCTGCGGAAGGGATAGAAGAGCCTTTGTTGCATGATATTTGTTATGCGGAAAACACAGATGATGCTGAGGATGAAGATGAAGTAAGCTGTGAAGAAGATATTGTGGTAGGAGAAATCAATAGGCCTGCTCTTCTCAGCCTTTCTGGTTCTAGTGATGACATTATTGATTTGACTTCACTTCCACCTCCAGAAGGTGATGATAATGAAGATGATTTCCTATTGCATACCTTAAACATGGCCATTGCTGCCCCTCCACCTGGCTTCAGGGACAGTTCAGATGAGGAAGACTCTCAGAATCAAGCAACACAGCCTAGAGAAAACAAGGAGCAAGACAGTAATCTAGGCAATGATGACATTCCAGTGTCGCTTATCGATGCTGTCCCTACTAATACAGAGGGGAAATGTGAAAAGGGGCTAGATGATGCTGTAGTCTCTACACTTCAAGCACTAGAAGCTTTGGCTGCTTCAGAGGAACAGCAGACGAATGACAATTCAGGTTCTTTCACCATAGTTACATTTATTCATTGAAAACCATTTCATCTCATCCATTTAGCTTTGGAAATACTCCATTTCATGAGGGTTGGTTTGTGTTTTGTTTGTTTTTTTTAAAAAAAAGTTTTCCATTTGTTTTTTTGCCATCATTTTGCATACATCGTATTCCATATTTAATGGAGCACCATTATGTTATTAAACTACTTGTCTCGGGAACTGTGCAATAAATTCACAGTGTTCTTACAAAGCATATTTTTGTCTCTAATACAACCCCTTTTGCTTGTCACTTATCCAGGTGCTTCAGCTGCTGTTATTTAATTGAGTCTTATTTTTTGTGGCTTGCAGGTGTAGCTATCCTGCGAGCATATAGCCCTGAGTCATCTTCAGATTCTGGCAATGAAACAAATTCCTCTGAAATGACTGAAAGCTCTGAACTAGCCGCAGCACAGAAACAGTCGGAAAACACTGCGCGCATGTTTTTGACCACAAGTGAAGGCTACCAACCCCTTGTGGAAGAGCAGACTGAATTTCCTATTGCTAAGAATCAGGCTGGAGGGCCAGGCTTGAAGCCCTCACAGCCTTTGCCTGGTCATCAGGCTACAGAGCTGCAGTCAAAAGTTGTGCCTTCAAAGCAGATTCTTCATTCTGATAACATGGAAATGGAGCCAGAGACCATGGAAACAAAATCTGTCACTGATTATTTTAGCAAATTGCACATGGGATCCTTGGTATATTCTTGCACTAGTAAAAGGAAAAATAAGATGACAGATAGCGAAGTAAAAGCACCCTCTGATGGCAGTGCTACTGTGAAAAAGCAACAGGGAAATAAAAAAGCAGAGACTGATGAAGATCTAAAAGCTAAATTTGGAACTCTTTCAGCAAGAGACAGTCAACGCCTAAGCACTTTTAACGTGGAGAGAACTGCCTTTCGCCAAAGATGGTATGCTGCCAATGATGGGACAGCAGATAAGCCAAGCCCAGAAACAGGGAATGGGAAGACTTTTCCAAGGGTTCCTGTCCTTGGTAAAACAGAAACTGAGTGTAAGGATGAAGTGGATCCTGAGGTGGATCAGGATGATACCTCAGGGCTTAGCCAAGGTGAAAACTTCCTGTCAGATATGACTCCTGTGTCTTCAGCCAAAGACCTAAACGATGCAGAAGATACTGATTTATCTGCAGATGACCATCCTTCAAAGCTTCCAGAAGCAGAGCAGAGTGTAGCTAGACTTTGTGAGTATCACTTGGCTAAGCGCATGTCATCTCTGCAAAGTGAAGGCCATTTCTCGCTGCAGAGCTCTCAGTGCTCTTCAGTGGACGCAGGATGCAGCACAGGCAGTAGCACATGTGCTACCCCTGTTGAATCTCCACTTTGTACCTCTGATGTTAAGCACATCATCTCTGATCCACCAGTGAAGGGCATTGCCTATGTTCCAGCAGATGAAAGAGCTGCCATTCTTCCAAACCACGGAGCGACATACAAGGACCTGCACCAGCAGCCCGAAGCCGTGTGTCATAGAATGACAGTGCCTGCTGTGCATTCAGCAATTAATGCTGAACCACTGTTTGGCACTTTGAGAGAAGGATGTCATCGGATCCCCAAGATAAAAGAAACTACAGGTACAGCAGTAATAAAGGGTTTCTTATGTTTATTTTTAAAGCTACGTGTTAGTGTTGAGGACTTGGTAAGACATTTCTATTATCTTTACCTTGAAGTACATAATCAAGTTGTTGCAGACAGTGGGGTTAGACCTTCAGTTATATATTTATTTTACTTGTACATGTTGAGATATACTTTTGAGCTGCATACACGGATCAACTTTTAAAAAAACCTTCTCATTACACTTAAAAATATTTAGAGGGACACTAGTGGAGAGGCCTCTTCCGCTCTTTGGAAGCCTCTCCCAAATCCATAGTCACTTGAGTTCCAGGATACATGTTAGATTATAAGATGACTTTAGAAGGTATATTAATGTAGGAGAGAAAAACCTGTGATTCATTTATTATGTATCCTATATGCTATTTTAGCAGGTTGTCAAAAGCATGCCAGTATGAATAAAAACCCCTAAATATAAGGATGAGAAAATGTCACTACTTTATAAAGCATGTATTTACTTCAGAATCTGACAGTAGGTGTTTCTTTAAAGCTATAAAAATGCACAGTTTTTCAGAGACAGCATTGGAAATTCTTTCAGTTGGATTTTAAATGTTTCCCTCTTCCTGTGGTTGCAACCCACATGTAGCAGTAGTGTGTGAACGCATGAAAATCCAAAAGTGCAACAGACTAGGAGCTCGAATGAGAAATACTCTTTCTCTGCCAAAACTCCTACCACGAAACCAAACCACATTACCATGAACACATCTTTCCATACCCTCTCAGGTGTAGTTAAAGAAGGTACTTTAATCTGAAAGTATTAATCTAATTAGTAGTAGAAAATATTCAATTCATATATTGGGGAGGATTTATATGTTTTATAGATTATTTTCTATTTCTTTTTTTAAATAAGTTTGCTGTAGTGAAATGAACAATTAATTATTCATAATTTATAATTTGTTTATAGATTTTGAAAGGCATTTTAGTGACATGCAAAAGACTAGCAATGAATTTTTTAAAGAATATTTTGAGGAATGGAGACCATTGGGAAGTACCGGGAGTCCATTTTTCCTTACTGTTAAAAGATATTTAGAAGTTCAGTCTCTGAATATTATCAGGTTGATGCCTAATTATCCTGTCTGCTCTTCTACTACCCCTAGTGTAGCTTTCACAGAGCCTGAAAAGGGAAGACAAGGAGGCATGCCTACAGCTTTTCCTAGACAGCCTCTAGCTGACTCCATCATGCTATCATCCATGCTATCAGAATCAAAGGTGCCAAGTCAAAATCAAGACTCTTGTGACATTCCCAAAGTAAATCAGGCTTGTGGGGCAACAGTTAGTTTATGGCCATATGACATGATAGGAGGAAGCCTGAGGATGCCGCAGAGCAGGAAAGTGCTGAGACGCAGCAGCAGCAGCATCATTGGAGGATCTGCAGGCATTGAGATGCTGTTTGAAAAGAAGGCAACCGTGGCTAGCTTGAAAAGCCTGGACATCACCCGAAAGGATGAATCCAAATCAGTGAGAAAAGTGGAATTTTCTCTGGGCAAAAAGCTGTCAAAAAGTTATTCTCAGAGTTGTGTGTATGTCAGCACTGATAGGAAGGACAGTAAGGGGTGTTTGGGCACAGGCACCAGTCAGAAGGACTCCAAGCAGTGTCGAATGTTGCCCTTGCGAAAGCTGGACACCAGCACCTGGAGGTGTCGTGGCCCCTTCAGCTATTGCTTCCTGGGCAGAGGAAATGATGACAACGATGATGATGATGACCAAGACAACCATCAGCTCTCATGTCTCTCTGAACCGCAAACCCCGTGTGAGCTCATAGAATCAGTTGGTCACTTGTTGTCCAGCAACAATGAACAGAAAGTCTTGGAGTTCCCAAAAGCTACTGAGCCCCCACAAGATGAGGCAGTCAGTGAGCATGAGAAGAGCAGTGCTGACACCCAAGGTGGCCAAATTGATGTGAATCTCAACGATGTGGCCTTTGATGAACGAATCACGCGAATAAATGTGATGAAAGAGAAGACTTATGCAATGCCTGATGGATTTGTTGCAGCACAAAAGGATGCCAATGAGCTACTCTCACTGGTCCGAGCAAGTATGGGCAAGAGAGAAGATTTACATCCAGAAACATATGACCTTAAACTTTCTAAGTACAAACAACTGTTATCTTTGGAATCGAGACAGTTGGGAAGTGCCTGCAGGAAAATGGCCATGGCTGATAAAAGCCCAGAGGAAATGCTTTTAGCTATGACTTCCAGCTTTCAAGTACTCTGTTGCTTAACAGAAGCCTGCATGCGTTTAGTTAAAGTCATGAACTCTGAAACACAGCAGCAGGAAATTATAGCTAAGGTAGATGAGGTTGTAATAAACTACATTTGTCTTCTGAAGGCTGCAGAAGCAGTGTCAGGCAAGACCTCTGGTGATCCTAGCATTAAACTCTTGGCTCGACATTCGACTACCATGGCCGCTATTGTAAGCACACTAACACGTTCTCTTAAAATGCTTTTAAACAAATAAAATTCAAAAGTCACTTCATAATCTACCTTTGCAAAGCCATACATAAAAAACTTTTATTTACTGTATGTGTATGAACTAGTGTAACAAACTCAGCTTTCTCTGTATATTTTGTTATTTTATATAAAATAGGTAAGAGATTAAAAAAAGTTAAAATACTGAACACTGAAAAAAGCAATTAGTAGATTTGTCCTTCCATTTATACAAAGACAAAAGCCAAAAAAACCCCTCTCTCCCCAAGATCAGAAAAAAAAAGAACCAGAAAAAAAACCATGTAGGAGCAAACTGATGTTTGGCTATTTTTCATATAGTCAAATTTATGGTTGTATGAAGTGAACTTCTAAAGCCTGTTATGTCAATGAAGTTGTTTTCTGTTTCATCCAAGTTTTCACTTGGAGAATGCTCCATGTTTAGAAATGATAAATTAAATCATACTGTATATAACACAATATTTAATGTTTTAAAATTATAATTTTTAAGCATTGAAAATAGCAAAAAGACATTTAAAATCCAAGAGACTATTATAACTTACTAGAGAATATATATATAATAAATGACTCTTTTGTTCATATGGACTGAATTACCTGATTCTTCTTTTCTAGGAAATTCTGTATTAAAAAAAAAAAAAAAAGGAAAAACCAAACTACTGAAAATACCAACTTCAAGGGTATCTGATGTATTGAACATTAGTGTTGGCATTTTAGATAGTGAAGGTACCTGTAGAAGACTAAGGATGCAGAAACCAGAGTGGTGGTGGTTTTCTCTCTGAAGTGAAAGGTTGATGCCATAATGGTTAGACCAAAATGTATTAAACAGGTCTATACACCCCTTTCCCTGATAAATGAGAGAGGACCGTCAGGAAATTCATATGCTGTTTACTGTTTCATCATATATCTATGGTGCACCTGAACAACATGAACTGCATCTATTTTGTTAAATATTTTATACTTCATATTTTATGATTCTGAATGTTTAACTGTAAATAAGTTAGAAATAAAATGAAGTTTTCAGAATACAATAAATATCTCTGAAATATTTCCAGCTAGAGACAGTTCTTCTCTTGAGTGATGACAAAAGCAATTTGTGAATAATCTCTCCCATCTGAACCTTTCTGGAAAATGTTTTGTAGTCTCATGTTTGAGAGGCAGCCAAAGCAAAAGCTCTCAATTCTGGCTGGAAAATAGTCTTTCACAACAGCACCTGTTAAACTTTGCGGTGACCAAGGAGCAGCAGCCTCCATTCTCCAAACTGGTGTAGCTAATTTCATCTGTTGGTCATAACATCACATGCAAAGAGTATTACCAGTCTATTTTCAAAACTTAGCCATTCAATTGAAGCACATGTGAAGCTTTCTGCGCTGAACTAGAAAGACTAAACCAACAAAATTAAGGAAATGTTTTCTTGCACTTCACTATGAAACCCAAGACAGGCCTTTTCCTCTGACTGCAGAGTAACATCTTCAGAAACACAGTATCAGAAGATTAATCTGTTGTCCATAGAAGAAAAATGTGGTTTCTGAGACCAATTCTTTTAGCACGTGGACCCACTCTGGAGGGCAGCTCAGAGGTAGGCTACAGGCTGAATTACATTGCTGGTGGGTAACAGCAGCCTATCCTGTGTGGTGTTCACATTTGGTGCTCTCATTCTGGCAGCCCAGAGAGTGGAGCTGTGTGCGCTGCTCTTGTGCTGCTGCAAATACTGTGTGGTTTGAGTATTTCATAGTGGGGAAAAAACCAGGCTGAATTGTTGTACTGGTATGTGTTCTTTGATTTTTTTGTTGAGTTTATAAAAATATCATCAGTGGTTTGGGAATACTAAGTTTCAGCAATAAATTTAGGATTGTCACAGCTAAGCATTGACATAGTTTATAGGAATGTGTCACTTTCAGCATTGCTAGTCCAGTCTTTTTCATTTGATTCCAATACAAAATCTAATTTTATTTCAAAGGTAAGCAGATTCTTGTTGTCAGTACTGATTAAGTACTTTTCTGATTGTAGACATGGTCTTTTTGCTCCCTAAAGCTAACTGTGGCTTTTTTTTTTTTTGTGATAATATTTTTGCGGTTTACTTGTGTGTATGTGTGTGTAGGTGGTGGGTCCTCTCCTTTTTTAGTGCATTTTCATAGAATAATTTCGATTGTAAAGGGTCTTCTGGATGGAGTTCATCTTGTCCACCCCTTGCTCAAGGCAGGTCTGATCAGGTTGCTCAAAGCTGTTTCAAGTTGTTTATTGGACACCTTCCAACTTCCCACAACTTCTCTTGGCACCTGTTGCAATATTTGACAGTCTTTAATGTTAAAAAATACAAAAATTCTTCTTGTCTAATTGGAATTTTTCATGTTCCAATAATATCTATTGCTGTTCCTTGTATCACTATGCAGGCTCTGTCTTCTCTCTATATCCTTCCATCAGGCAGGTGTAGGCTGTAATAAAGTCTCCCCTGAGCCTTCTCTACTGCACACTGAGTAAAATCAGTTTCTTCAGCCTTTCCTTGTATACTGTTTGCTCCAGCCCCTGACCATCATGGTTACCCTTCACTGGACTCTGTGGTGTGATTTCATAAACCACCACCATATTCTTGTCCCAGTTTTGGTAAATAGGATCACCTGGCCAAGCTCTCTAAGGTATCTCTTAACAGGCAGCTTCTCCTTTCCCAGGATTTCAGAGATCCCCAAGTGGTACTATGCAAATGTCTTTTTTGTAATCTTTCCACGCAGAATTATTTGCAGGCTTTTAAATGCTGCCTTATGAGAACTTTGTACAATGGCACAGCTGCTGGAAGTAATTTGTCTGCAGTCTTCTAGAATCACATGTATATTAGGTTTGTGTCTCAGAATTATCCTTTGTCAGGAAGTATTTTAATCTTTCTTCTGGGTTCCAGGAAACCTTTTTTCAGTTTTTCAATACTTAAAGAAGGCCTAAAAGAAAGACAAGGACAAATCTTTTAACAGGGTCCATTGCAGTATGACAAGAGGTAATGGGCTTAAACCAAAAGAGGGTAGATTTAGACTAGATACAAGGAAGAAAATTTTTTTATGATGAGAGTGTGAGGCATTGAACAGATTGCCCAGAGAGATGGTAGATGCCTCATTCCTGGAAACATTCAAGGTCAGGTTGGACAGGGTTCTGAGCAACCTGATCTAGTTGATGTCTCTGCTCATTGCAGGGAGGTTGGACTAGATGACTTTTAAAGGTCCCTTCCAACAAAAACTCTTCTATGATTCTAAGATCCTATGATTTAGCTTGTCCTGTCCAGTTAAGGAGAGTTCTGGATGATAATAAACATAACTGTTATTAATTATGGGGCATATGAACTTGCACATCAGTTGCTGCTGAATTATAACCTATTTCTTCAGCATTAAGGTAAACTTAATGCATCTTAATTAATCCTGTACATCTTAACTTCAGGACATCAAGGAATGTCATCAGTATGTACCTACTTTCACTAATGCAGTAAAGAAATACTAAATATATAATGTCATCTGGAATATACTATATTTTTATAATTTTTTTTGTATATATGGTATATTTAGTGATTTTTTAAAATTGACAACATGAAAGGCATTTTCATATTTGAGTCCTTGAGTTCAGGCTGTTTTATAAAATAACATTAGGCAATTGCCATTTTGAAATGAAGAAACTAAGCTGCATACTTACTTTTTTTTATCCATCTAAGTAGTGAACACTTCATCAATTTGTGATCACTCGAAGATCCAGAATGCTTTGTGGTGTCCTCACTGCACACTAGACATGTGAAATAATCATACTAGCACATTATTTGAAACTGAGAAGTGGACTCCTGAGTAACTTTGTCACACAGTTTATATCCAACAGAGACCCTGTCACTGCACTGATACCCAGTTAAAGTTAGTAGTATTTTATCATGGATTAATTCAGCTCAATAGTGTATAACTGCAGCCTTGTAGCAGCAGATGTCAAAAGCCGGAGCCTCGTTGCACTAAGCACTAAAATATTACAAACTGAAAATTTAGTCTCTCACAGGATGCTTCTGCACACAATGTCCAGAACACAGCTGGATGAACACATCATGTGGTGGATGAGCAATTGGCTCACAGGTTGAGCAAAAGTGGTGACATCAGACTGGTGACCTGTCACTAGTAGGATTCTGCAGGGCTCTGTCTTAGGCCCTGAGCTCTTCAACATCTTCATAAATGATCTGGACACAGGACTGGAAGGGATAATAAGAAAGTTTGCAGATGACACAAAACTGGGAGGAGCTGTTGACCCTGTAAAAGGCAGGGAAGCCCTGCAGAGAGACCTTGACAAATGAGAGGACTGGGCAATCACCGACCATACAAAGTTCAAAAAGGGAAATGCTGTATTCTGCACCGGGGGTGGAGCAACCCCAGATGTACCTACAGACTGGGGAATGAGACGATGGAAAGCAGTGCCACAGAAAGAGACCTGAGGGTACCAGTTGACAGCAAGTTGAACATGAGTCAGCAGTGCCCTCGCAGCCAGGAGGGGCAACTGTGTCCTGGGGGGCATCAGGCACAGCATCGCCAGCCGGCTGAGGGAGGGGATTGTCCCGCTCTCCTCTGCACTGGTGTATCCTCACCTTGAATATTGTGTGCAGTCTTGGTCTCAACAATATCAGAAATATATTAAGCCATTAGAGAGTGTCCAAAGGAGGGCAAGGAAGATGGTGAAGGGCCCTGAGGGGAAGCCATATGAGGAGCAGCTGAGGTCACTTGGTTTGTTCAGCCTGGAGAAGAGGAGACTGAGGGGAGACCTCACTGCAGTTACAACTTCCTCATAAGAGGAAGAGGACAGGCAGGCACTGATCTCTTCTCTGTGGTGACCAATGACAGAACCTGAAGGAATGGTGTGAATTTGTGTCAGTGGAGGTTTAGGTTGGATATTGCAAGATAGTTCCTCACCCAGAGTGTGGTTGGGCACTGGCACAGGCTCCCCAGGGAAGTGGTCCTAGCACCAAGCCTGACAGAGTTCAAGAAATGTTTAGATTATACTGTCAGGCTCATGGTGTGACTCTTGGAAATGGTCCTGTGTAGGGCCAGGAGTTGGACTTGATGATCCTTGTGGGTCCCTTCCAACTCAACATATTCTGTGATTCTGTGATTCAGTGTTTTCAGACCTAGATTTGGCCAAAGCAATAAAGTGCTTGAGGCAATCATCATTAAAATCTAAACTAAACTAAATAAAATAAAACAGTAATTAAATTTTCCTGTATGTGTTTAAAAGGTAAAATCTGAAATTTCATGAGACTCAGTAAAACCTCTTCCTTTAGAGACTGTGAAGCAATGGATTCTGAGGAGAGGGAATTTTGGCCCATGAGACCTGGGGGCAAATTTTGTTTTCTTAAGGGTGAGAGGGAAGGCAAACTAACCTAGCAGCTTGTTATACTACAGTAAATGTAAACCTTCCAGTATTGATTTTGAAGTGCACTTCTTTTATGAAAAGAGACTGTGGCCCATTTTTAGGCATTAGGACATATTTAATTGTATTTTAAAGCTCATTTGGTCATCCTGGAAAAAAAAAATATTCTGAGCCTGAAAAGATAAGGAAGAGTAAAAAGGAATTTGTTATCTTTCCTGCTCCACTAAGAAAATATTCTAAATTCCATATTTTAAGTGGTTGTCCCATTTCACTGGTGTTATGTGAATCTTATTACTCAGGCTTGGGGGATGTTTGCTCTTTATGGTAACTATGCTTGCAACCACCTTCTCTTATTCTCAACACATTATATTAGACAGATGTTCTTAGAACTATTTCAGTTTTTCTCAATGTCCAACCAAGTTATTTCTTTGTTTATTCTTCATCTGTGTCTTCTTTCAGGAAGAAATCCATAACCCTGTGATTCCTTCTTTGACCTTATTCTTCAAAGAAAAGTCATCTCTTAAGATGCAGCCATCATTTTGGCTGAAGGTGGTGTCTTTAACATCACTTACTTGTTTATGTCTTCCTTCACCTTCCTTATGCTTCTAAGAAACATACTTTATTTGTATCTTTGATAGGAAAAGAGCTTCCTCTATATTTGTAGTCCAGGCTTTCTCAGAATATACAGACTGTGTATATCTCTGAGAGATCCAGCCATTACCTAGATGGATGGTTGGTGTTTCAGTATTGGCTGTAAAACTTAGGAATTGATACTTCCAAGTGAGTATACAGCTTCTGTGAGACTGTTGAATTAATGAACAGCTATATATCCACCATTCTTTCCCTAGGCACTGTGCCATCTCTGATAAGCTGCCTCAAGAGCTGCCACAGCACTTGGTAGAGTCATTCTAGAAGTGCTGCTTGCTTGAGGGACACCAAGAACCTTGGCTAGGTAATTTGTGGCTGCTAATTTTATGAAGTCGCAGAGTGGGAGCAAATGTGGAAATGAATTTGAGGGTGAAAAAGAGAGAAGGCATCCTGAGCTCTACTAACAGCTTTTCTTTCAGTGTTTTAGACTATGTCTGCGTGGCTGAGAAGGAATTTAAATTATTTATGGCATGATATGGGATTTTTATGCCACTGTGCCAAAGGTGATAACAACAGTGTGAATACATAATCCACGGGTACTGCAAAGGAAAATCTCTGCAGTCTGGAGTGGTAAGGTGTAGATGTACCCTCAGAACAGATTTATTTATAGACCGTGCATCCTAAAGAAGACTAAGTTATGTTTCTTTCTTGAGGATCAATCACTATTGTCTGTTTAACCAGTGAATTACTGTAAAGGATAATGGGACAGCAGTCTGTAGCAACAAAGATGGAATTAATCTTATAATAATAAGTTATTGTTGTTTCTTACTATAAACAAAGGGCCAAAAGAAGGTAATTGCCTCTAATACATAATATGCTGAGAACTGGAAACGAAAACATACTCACACCTCTTTTTTATATAATGATTTTGTATGGGAGATATTACACAGTGGTTGAGATGTTGCATAGTGGCTTTTACAATGGTTTTCAAGTTTTTCTTCGGAGAGAAAAGATGTTTTCTAAATTTTTTTGGCATTGCCTTGCAAGATTCTTCCATGTTGCTTATGCCTTTCAAACGACAGCATGAGGTGACAGTAAATGTCATCAACAGCTTTATTCTCGTAAATGTTCTTTTTCATGTGCTAAACTGTAAGTTTGTATGTAGGACAGGTTTGAAAGTAGTCTATCTAGATATTAGTGGTGACAACCTGGAGGCTTTAACCGATGGCCCAGGCTTTGCTTTAAGTAGAAGTGCTGAGTTCCTCAATATAAATTAGAAGTCTTCCAGTGCCCATGGAAGGAGGTGATCTTAGCACCTCATGGGAATCCCATTTTCATGATGGCCAGGACTGCTTCTTAGTGAAAGAGATACCAAAGGATCCAGTTTTACTTTGATTCTTCTGTTGGCAATGAAATGGCCACAGATGCAGCTGAGGATCTAGTCTGTTCCTGGGTCAGCAGTGCAGACACTGTGGATGCCTGAAGAATTTCCTGATCCGTCATTTTGCTGAAATGCATCATCCTGTCAGCCTCTCAGCAATTTCTGATATTTCTTGATCTTCATGAACAGCCTAAAGATATGGCAGCCTTCAGAAAGAACAGCCCAAACTTCCAACTTTTCCAAGTGTATAAACCCATGCTTAGTTCTTCAGCTTATCTTCAAGTACTTTCTGCAGTAAGAGGAGAAAACTGCTTGCACTTCTTCTCTTAGTTCTAGTTCAAAGTCAGCATGTTTTGGTGGAAAGCTTTAATGTTTTCCAGCCCCACTGAATACTTATTTTAGGGCTTCTGCTACAAGTCGTTTCAATAGGAAAATGAATTATAGGCACAAATGCAATACAGCTAGTTGTAAAGCTGAGTTTCTCCTGAATAATGCTGAACAATTACTGCCTGAAGCAGCCAGTCAGTCAAGTTTCGACACATGTAATGTCTCTGAAAGACTGTTACCTATACTGGACACTACTCGGATTAGACACTTCAATACAAGCTATTTATCATACTGGATTTTGCTTTTTTTAACTGTAATTTCAATTTCCTTTCATACATTTCAGATAATTATATTTAATCCTTCTTGATTTACACCTTTTTCCCCACCAGAACTTGCTATTTCCTATTTTATTCCTCACTTGTTTAATTGTTAACTATCTTACACTTGAAAACCATGTCTAAAAAGAAGAAATATATTTAGTATGTTTCTCATCAGGGATACTATGCAGGGTTTTACTTCTAAAAGCAATTCCTGCCTTCTAAAAAGTACAATATTTACTGCAGAATTTTCTCTTTAAATTACTGAAACAGAATATTAAAAATAATCTTTAAATATATGAGAGAACTGCATGAGCAAGGCAGCAGCACATTCCTTCAGGAGTCAGGAAGGGTAAGTATTCACCAAAACAAGTGAGGATGTGGCTTTCGACTGCTTCATTTGTACAATGGTAGGACTTCAGGTAAAATATGGTGTCTGAGGGGAAAAAAAGCAAACAACCTTTGCCTTGGAGATGCTTCTAGAGAGCCTCCTGGTAGCATGCCTTCCATAAAGAGAATGTTGCATCTGGTGGAAAGGCTTAGGAACCTGCATCAAAACTCAAAGTCTGTCATGAAGAGCCTGGGACAAATTTTGTTTCTCTGTGGAGGCAGCCTACTCAGCCCACATGGCTCTGCTTATATCATGAAGGTAAGATTGCAAGTTGAATCCTTTTTCACATTCTATAAAGTCATTTCCAAAGGTGCTATTCTTTTTTTCTGAGTGAATTTCTCTTGCCAGTGGTACTGATTAAAAAAAATAATAATTTTCAATGTTTTTTCTCTGTTCTCTTGCTGTATGAAAGACAACATAAATGAGTAAATTAAGTACTGGCTGATGAAAAAAAACCTGATTTTACACAAAGACCTGTCTTGCATGTAAAACAATACATCAGTATAGTCAGTATAGGTCTGAGGTCTCCTATTACAATTCTAATATTGTGATTAAAAATTTTTAAAAGAAACTTAATTTTGTGTAACTGAGTTACTGGCAGGCAACATATTTAAATAACATTGGAAAATACTGTGGTCTAGTTGGTGTTTTGGAACTTGGTTTTTTAAGATTTATTTTTCCTTCCCTGCTTATTCTGGAACTTATGAAAACACAGTTTTCTTTGCAAAGCTTGTTGAAAAGGAATTTCATTAAAAATTACATTATTCTTCCTGAATGTCCTTATTTGTACTTCACAAGTTACACATTAATATGTTCCTCGCTGAAAAATTTGCACTGTTTGTATCTCCTATGTCAATAGGACTTTGGATTCAACAGTGCCACCTTCTCTCTGAGTCTAGTTGGGTTTTCTCAGTGCAGACAGGAAGCACCTTAAAAGCACCTGGGTTTTTGATAGTCTTTCTTTTTAGGCACCTGTTCCAGAAAATCACTGCCTTTAGTTTCTTACCAAAGCCTAGGATAAAAAGCTAGTTCTAATACTATATTTTTGATTTCATTAGGTATCTTCTGTTACTGGTGCTTGTACATCAAATTCCAGATGAGATCTGACCCATCTTTATATAGTGGTAATATTTCTTTGTCTATGCAAAATTTCTTGTTTGGCATATCACAGGATCCCTTTTACCTTTCATGCCTGAAGCACACTAGTGGCTTAGAGTCACTCGTGATTTATTAGTATGTACCATTCTTTTTCCTTAATCAATTAAATCTGATTAACTCCGAAGTTATGGTGGACATTTTTTCTTTCCCCAGGGCAGAATTCATCTTGCTTGAGTCTATTTGTCTAAATGATGAGTATGAGGAATAAATCATGTAAACACTCTCTACAGTCAATGCAAAAGAGAAAGAAGCATCTCCAGAGGAACATTCAGAGATGTCCACGATAAATCACCTCCTGGATGTGTTTTTTTCTCTCTTTCTGTTGACAATACAGAGATCCTAGACAACCAGCTCATCTCAGTGATGAATATAGGGAGATGAAGATTTCTGCTTCCCCCTCACACCCTATTTTTCTTCACACTGTACTGTTTTAAATTTTGATTCACATCAATTAGTATTTGTCAAGATCACCTATTCTTCAGTTTTGCTCACGGCATGTGGTCATCACTGAATTGATTATGCCTCCCATCTTTGAGTCAACAAAGTGCTTTGAAAGACACAAAGCCCATTGTTTCTCCAGAAGAAATGTATTCAAATCAAGTGATGTGCAGCTGTTTCCAGTATATTTGAGGATGTTGTTTAGCCAGTTAAAACACATATCCCAGATTTTTAGACTTTTTTCTTGTTTAATTGTGTGCCTTATTCGTACTTGTATTTCTTAATGTTTTGCTTAGTAAGTTTTAATACACTGTGAGAATTTAGAGGAAAGTTTATCCAAAGTTACTGAAGAAATGTTCATATTTTTCATGCCAAGTTATTCTGAAATTGGTGGGGTTTTTTGATTATTCTGTTGATTTAAGACTGAATATGAATTTCACCAAAGGTAATAAAGAGTGAAGCTACAGCTCACTTCAGCAGTGAGCAGTAAGAAACTGTTCCAGAACTAGTCATATGAAATATTTTCTTATGTGCTTACATGCATTTGAGGTTCTTGAATGAAAATTCCTTTTACTGGATCATTAGCAGAATATGGTTAATACAAGAGGGAAATCTAGGATTCATTTGAATAACTGGAGATGTTTCTATTAAAGGTATTCAAAATGTGAGTTAGTCATGCTGGGCTCCTTTGAACTGGAGAGAAGTAGGCACTACTAGATGCCACTCATATCGCTTCAAGGTAGAGATCAAAATCAGGTAAGTGAATTCACATCTTGGAAATGCCCATTTCTCTCTGGTCAGTTATTAAGGGAATCCAAATTAACCAGCTCAGATAATCGTGCTTTCCTTGCAGATGTTTAAAGTTGTTTGTTTTTAAAGCTGACAAATGAAAGAATTCATATGAGAAAATATAGAAGTCTAGAATTTTGGTGGTCCGGAGGAACTAGGAAGCTTTCTACATTTTCCTTTTTTCTTTTTTTTTTTACTTATATAATTAATTTTGTAGTGTTTTCCCTTCTTACTTTTTTGTCATGACATCCTGTTAGCCCTTTTGAAAAACATAATCAAAACGAGAGGAGAGCATGGAAGAATAATTGGGATAAAATCCTCAGCTTGGTGTTGATTTTATCACCATCATATCTGTACTTGTTAAAGTTGGGGTGTAGGAGCCTTCCCAGTCTCCGTGAATGCTCAGGCCCCAGCACTGTCTGCCACAGCTCCTCGTACAAGTGCAACACGTGGCCTTCCTATGTGCTTCATACAGCCAGTGCTGGACATAGAGCAGTGGCTTCAGTAGCCTGAAAAGGAGGGTTTAGTTTCTGTATAAATCTCAGTACTTTATTTATAATCAAACTAAAATAGAAGTGATTGACAGCACTTCATAATTGTTCACAGTTTAACAATAGATCTTTTTGAATCGTCATTAGTATTTGGATAGAAATTACGTAAATTGTATTTTGCAAGATTTAGAGTGGGCAGAATTTGTAACTGCATCTTTTCTGATATTTCTAAATCCCATTTCAAGTAAATTTCAGGTCAGTATTAGTAAACATTACCAGTAATAAATAGCAGAAAAAGAGGCAGATGGAGAATGTGAAACATTATTTCAGGAATAATGCCATCAAAAAATTGTTTCCCTTTTCTTAGGCAAATGCCATGGTTTTTTGTAGAACATATGTTGATAATTTGGCAGAGGTGTGCAAGATCCTTGCATAGTACTTACATTTCAATTTAAAGGCTGAGATTTTATACAAAAGGATCTCACAATCTCAGATGGGCCATTTTATGGGAATGTAACAGCTGTTTGCTTATATTTATTGTTTAGGATGAACATAAATTTCATGAAACTACTCACATTGCATATTCACAGCTTTCATTAAATCTCCCTTTCAGTTCAAAATGGCCAAGTATGGATCTGCCTGAAGGTTAAACTCCTTTAAATGCAGTGAGTTTATTGACAAAGAGCAAAGTACATTTCGATGATTTTAAAATATTCTGCCAGTGTTTCAGAAGAGAACTGCATCAAAGCAATCCAGACCCCTTCACTCTTTGCTTTGAATGTGCATCATCAGTGATGTCAGTGGAACTCTAGTAAAACAGTTGTTTATTAACTTATGTCCCTTCATTTGGTGCTGCAGGATAAAAGCACAAAATGTTGTAGGAGAAACCTGAAGAGCAAACATTAGTTTGTTTGTTTCTTTATTAATAATTTAGCCAGAAATGTTATCAAATTCTCCCAACCTGTGGTGACATTTCTGGCCACTGTCAATCTTGCTCCATCCACATCATTATTATACAAAAGTTACTGTAACACTTGCTCCTGCGAACACTTCTTGACCTAGCATGCATTCAGTTTTGGCTGGAGCTTAGAGAGGAAGTCAAATTTGAATTATTAGTTTGCAAACAGAAAAAAAAAAGAGAAAGGCTGCAAATCTAAAATGAAATTAATTTAAATTAATTTGAAGTTGTTTTATGAGCTGTCCTGCAAATAGGCAATTAGAGCCTAATGGGGGTTCTTAAATGAAGATCTGAAAGTAAAATAGACCAAAAAAAACCCCTAAACCCTAATTCCCCTTATTCTTTTCAAAGCTGGAAGAAACCTGCACGNAGACACTTTTTGTTCTTGTGTTTTTCAAGGAGAAAACTATAGAGAATGCTGTGAGTCATCCTAGAAATAAAAACTTCTTTGGCTGCGAAAAGAGTAGAATCCCATTTTCTACAGCGATATCTGGTACTGCCTTCTTCATGTATCTTTTCTTTCTACATGTACTGCTTGATACACCACTGATGTCCTCCTGCCTGTGCAGTGAGCAAGAGTGCTGTGGAAATCATACATATGGGAAATAGCAATTAGATATTGCAGAGGCATGCAGGTTTAATTGTGAAATGTCCTAACTTTTGAGTGCTTGACTTAAGACCTCCCCTGATAATTTTGGTTAATTTTTAAGCACTATTCTAGAAACCCCCAACAAATCTCTTTACATGCAGTATCGGTATTTGCACAGGTTTTGTACCTGTTCCTCCTGGACAGCTGTTCTTCAGTCTTGCTTCTTCCATAGCTTGAAAGTTCATTTTTCTTTCCAGATGAAAACAATGCTTATATCTGTTGCAACTGGGGAATTTTAAACAGTTCTCTTCCAACATCTGATAGCATCTTTCCATTTCACATAGAGTCAGATTCCCTCTGGTTTTCTTTCATTAATCAGCAAATTCTTTTAACATTTTGATATAGGAGATTTTTCAGAATCTACTTAATCAGGTCATTGATAATCATCTATCTCTACTGACAGCACCTCATATGTACATAATATCATCTCATTTACATTTTTCAGAATCAGCACATCAGTAGTTCCTAATCATTATGGCATTGATTAGTACCAGTGGCTAAGGTTGTTACCATTATCTGTTGACACTGCACATTTATCCCACTTCTATCACTTCTAGTCCTGAAGGATATCTGATTCCTTCTAAATGTTATCCTGACTTTCCTCCCTAAAACAAACCAAACCACACACACACACACACACACACACACACACAAAAACAAAACAAAAAAACCAAAACCAACACGACACATACCCAACCAAAATACCGAGGCAAAAACACCAACAAAAAACAGTTCTATAAGAATGTTGTGAAATCGCTATTCAAGTACCTCAGAAGGGAGTTCACTTAGTGTAAAGAAACAAAGAATGAAATTTTCACTTAATGAAAAGTTTAGAAGAGTTACAATTGAGATGCACGTTTCTCAGCATGTCTCTATCACTGAATGGAAAATACTATTTAATTTAGCTGACCAAGATATTTTTACACTTTTCTACACTTCTTTTGGAAACACTGGAGATTTGCAGTAGAATTAAAGGCAGAAAAGACAAGGAAAAGTAATAATCAAAATAATTTTCTAGTGTGAAAATGAGGCACAGAATTCCCATGTTGAAAGCAATATTCATAGAAACCAATGGATGTCATAGGAGGCTCTTTCCCGGTCACATGACGTCATTACTCAAATTATGTATCCTATTAACATATACTATGCCTCCTGAATCCCATGAAGGAGAGGAATATGGGAGCTCAGCCACAGTACCTTAGTCCTGCAATATTTGAGATGCAGAATCACAGCATCACTGAGGTTTGAATGTCACTTGCCTTGGCTTGGTGGCCACACCGTTGCTAAAGAAGCCAAGAATGCTGTTCATGTTAAACTTCTTGCTTCCAGCACCCCCTTTTCTAGAAAGCTGTCTTCCAGCCAGTTGTCCCCTGAGGTGTACTAGTACCTGGGGTTATTCCTCTCCATGTGCAGAACTTTTGCTCTGTACAGGACCTCAGTACACAGACAGGTGAGTCTGTTGTTCTTAGTCCATTTGTGGTGTTGTTCCCCAAAGCCCAGTGCTTTTATGTATCCTTGTAGAAGAGTTCACAGAGTATGTGAGAACTTTCAGTTAACAGCCTGATTAATGTTTGTTAGTGGTGTTCATAGTTACGTTCTTTTTAACTTTTTGTATATTTTTCCAATTTTGACTTGAAAGTTTTTATCTGGAAAACTATATTTAAGACTGAATCTTAAACTAGAATGGGCTGAACTTCCAGAATGTCTCATTAGGCTTTAGAAAAAATACTATAAGGGAGAGGCTTCTGGAGCTATGTGAAGAAAGAGAAGATGTCTTGGAATTATCTTAAGTTCAGTGTGCCTTAACAACAGGCATGCCAACCAGCTGTGCTAGGCAAAATGAGGAAGTCACATAGCTGTAGATGAAACCTATCATGAGAGTAATATTGATGGTGTTTTTAATCTGGGGACATTTCTGTTTCACAAATGGCAAAGAAAAAGAACAATGAAGCCCATAAACCAAAACCTCATCAGACACTTGAAGAGTTTTCAAGTGATGTCAATGTTTCAAAGGAAAAGTGCAGAGTTTAGGCAGTTCTTAAACAATTGGGCTTTTCCAGAAATGTGTCAAAGCCCATCTGAGCAAGCAGAGACAGGGAGGGATGGTGACATAAATTTGAAGATGCCTGAAATCCCAAGGTGAGAGTTCCCAGAGGAAGTGGGAAAAGAACATTAGCATCATACTAGCAAAGAATGTTGTTGTCACTTTTCATTCTTAAAAACATCACAGACTAGGAGCCTTGCCAGTCCCAGCAAAACGAAAGTATTGAATAAAAAAATTATTTTTTTCCAAGCAGATGAAACATTGCCAAAGCTTTGAGGTAGGGAAAAGCAGGCAAAACTGTAAAGTAGTATGAGAACTTCATACATGAAGATAGGGACTCAGTGCCATTGGAACCTCTTTGTAACACTGAATTGTGTGGCCCATCCAAATAGAATTTCCAGTTTTTCCAAGCAGCATGGGAAAGAACTAGAAATGGTGACTAGAAATGGTTCCAGTATAACAAAAAACTCACGCCATTTTTAACTTTAAAAGTGAACTATGGCAGGGGGATAAGTGGAGGCAGGGGCAGCCAATGTGTTCATATTGAGGGCTCTAAGCTCCTTCAATGTCTCACCTGTGAGCGTGGGCTACCAGATGATGATTCTCATAAAAAAGGGTGCCTTTGAAGAGAGGTTTAAAGGTTTATGATTTCACCAGGAGAAATCAAATTATTTTACAGTAATACTGAGACTTTTATTTGATTTTCACAGCCAAACTCTTAGTTTTAGTTCCTTTATATATTAAACACCTGCAACTGGAACTGGGAATAGACTGTGTGTGACAATTCTTTGTAAGAAAAATAAAACTTTTTACAGTCACAAATTTAAGCAAGGTGTGCGTTGAAGCATCAAATGAAAAATTTGTTTCCTTTCTGCTAGATCAGGTAATATGAAAGCTAGATAGCTTCTTATTACAGGCAGTCTACTGTCTTTAGATTTCAATTGGAGGGAGAAAAAAATAAACAATGCAATTATTAAAAATATTTCTAATACTACCTCAAGTCTTCCAGAAGTCAAAGCAGCAATCAAAATGAAATCAAATATTTGAGTACAGACATTTGCCTCTTTTCTGCACTTTTATTTCAAACCAGAGAAGAAATGAAATGGAAATAGGGAAAAAGAATGAAAGATAATGCAAAGTATAAAATGATCAACAGAAAAAACTAGCAAGAGTTAAATTGTCCTGTGTCCACCTTGGAATATTCTATAGTCTTCGCTGTAAAAATTGAATAGATATTTGCATGGATTTCCAAAGTGCATGTGTGTGCCTCTATTTACAAATAAATTTTTGCAAGACTCTGATTTCAAAGGTGTCCTATTCTACAGTCTCATCAATTCTGTAGGTCCATAAGGTCCATTAGATTAAAGAATGGAAATAAAAAGAGAAGTAGAAAACCAATTCAACTGAGAAGTAAAAAGAAAAGCTGATTCTTTACTTAAATATTTGTTTCACTGCTGCCATCCTAAATTGGATCTACCTGGTTCACAAGGGAAAACATTTAAGCTCACTTGTTATTTTTCTATATATATAGCTCACCCTCACAGATGGCTGCATTATCACTCTCTGATCTCAATAGATAAAACTCATTCAGGTCAGTAGAAGAATGTTGTAAGTCATGGTGCATTGCAAAGGAATAGTTACAGATAAAAAACTTTAAAATTTAGTTTTGTCGAGACTTTATTATAAAAGGAAAATTCACCAAAACTGGCAAATGCATCTTATCTCTGACATATTTTGGTTTGATACTTAAACAATAACATTACTTTTAACAAAAACACACAGGAACTAAAAAAAAAAGGTATTTTTTAAAGTTGTTTTGGTTTTAGTTATGTAAAAAAGTCCAGTGAGACAAGATTAGAATACAGAAATTACATTCTTAAAATATGCAAAAATCTAAAGTTAAATTGTGGTGCCACTTTCAGTTGTCTTTTCTTATTCCATATTATCTAAAGCTACCTACAAAAAGTAGATGCTGCTCCAGGTTGAAGAGGTTATCATGTAAGCAGCAGCATCTGCACTTGTTAGATGTATTTTGTGGCTTTATTGCCATCTCTTGAATTTATCCAAAGTGTGGGGGAGAACAACTGGTTATTCTGGAATATATCCGAATTCAGTGTCAAATGAATATTCACTTCTGGTTTTTCTGTGAAAGCACTCAATCAATATTTGATAACCAAATTGACAGCCTGGTATTTTAAATGGTTTGTCTACATTAGAGCAATCTTGTCCCAGTCTGTCACTTTAAGCTCTTCAATTATTTTCTGAGTCTCAGATAAGCTTGACTGAAAGACATAATCTTTTAGTTCATGTATTCATTAAAGATGGCATCAAAATCAATCCTTCATTAAAATCTGTTGAATGAGGCCAATGCTGCTAGAGAAATGTAACGCTACATTTCCATCCAGTGTGAATCAAATGCTTAATGAGACTATCTTCTGATTGCTAATGTCTCCTCATTAGCAAGTGTATGAAAGAAAAATTATTCTTAGTACCTTATCAGGTTAAACAAGCAAATCAGAAGGGCCATATTTATCTTTCTACCAAGAGCTAGAACAATCAAGAGAAAAAGCACAGAAATCACTTAAGGATAATGCTGGAAATAATATTTTGTGTGCAAATTATGAAAGTGACAGGAAGATCTGAATTTTCTCAAAGGTCATCACTGTTCAGAAATAGATTTAGCATCTGTTTTGTATGAGCCTAATGGAGATAAAGTGGAAAGCAAATATTTAATATAAGCCTCTGAATCTCACAATAAAATATAAAAATTTGGTACAGATCATTTTAACTGAATATACCTTTAAAAAACTGAGATGAACGGACTCCACATTCATTTTGTTACTTACTCCACTGCCACTTTTGAACCAAAAGAGCTTCATTCTAAATTTATGGGTGCATCTTTAGTCACAGTGACAGGCAAGGAGATTTGGTTGTTGCATCTGATTATTTTCAAGCAGAACTCCAACTACACTGTTTCTGTGTTAACACTCAGTGTGGCATTTGTCAGACAAATACTAATAATTCCACCTTCAATTTATAGGCAACAGGTAAACAATGGGCAATTCTGCAACAGAATTCCTCTCATCCTAATTAAGATATCCAAAAGAAGCCAGACAACTTGTTCTCAAGAAATGTTGGAGTTTTTTTCTTCACTGCCTCTAAATTGGAGCTGTGTAAGTGGTCCAGGAAGCCAGTGCAACTACAGAAGTCTAGTTCGTAAATACGTAGATGTTGATGAGATGAATCCTACCAGCAACATCAATTTGCCCCTAATTTTCAGAAATTTCTTTCCTTTATATCCCAGTTTGATTTGAATGGGCACTTCTTGAACTCTTTGGCTGCAGCTCAGCTTTTAGAGATTTTCAGATTAAGGAAGACAGGAAAAAGAAATCTTATATTACAGTTAACAGTAGAAACTTTACTGGATGCCTTTAAAAAGTGAGAAAATATTTTAAAAAACCAAGCAAAACAAAAAAGCAGGATTCATGTGTAAAGTTTTTTCAATGCTGTTACAGATACTGTTACTCCTTGTGTTAGGTTTGTGTAACATATTTGAGGTTAAGTCCTGAAGTTATACAGATTTAAACACAGATAAATGCAATCCTTGAATACTTCTACTGACTTCAAGAACTCAGTGTAATCCTCCAATTTCAGTGCATCACCACTTTCACTTCTCATTTTTCTAGCAGTATCCCAGCTTCTATTTTAAGTACCGTGGTATTAGTTCATAAATTCACTAGAAAATCAAGTACTCTCCCATCCATTCTTTAATATTTCAGTCAGAAGTGGCATCCATCATTAGCTGTACTAAACACCTCATCATAAGTCTTTATTAGTGAAAGTTGTGACAAAAAAATGCACCCTTGACTTTCCAGCCATTCTCTACCAAAAGCTTTTCCTCTCTCTGAGGCAGAGTCCCATATTGTCCTGCTCCACTCATTGCCTGTGTGGACATGGAGACATTTCTTCTCAGCCTCAGTAATACCTTGCTCACTGAACCTGATTCAGTGTGAACAGCAGCAGCTTCGTGAATTCCAGAGAGAAAAAGTATCCTTTTTTTAGCATGTAGAAGCTCAACACCTTTTTTAGTATTGACTGGTATTGCAAAAGGAAAGATATGGGTGGTCATAAAAACTGTCTCTAAGTGTTTTCTTAGGTCAAGAGCAGCATCCTAAATCCTATTTGCAAACTTCCAGCTAGCCAAGGAAAACTGTGGAGCCCTGATGTCACCAAGACAGTCCCCTAAGCCCCCTAGTTAGAATTAGGCCCCAGTTTGCTTCAGCTCCCTTGACCCATGATTATGAGGGCCACTCTGAATGAGAACAGTTTAGAGACTGTTTGCATACAGAAGTGTTGAAACCCCTGGCTAGCAAAGAAAATTGTCCTGGTTACTCCTGCTACCATCTGTATTTCGTAACTGCTGAAGGTCACCCACTGGGAACTGAACTAACATGAAGAAAAAAAACCCTCAAATAAATAATCTTGCTGAAAGGAAGATCCTGATCTTGTCATTTCCTCCGGTTGCTAGCCTGAGTAGGCAAGACAGGTCTGTTTTAGAGAGTTTGTTCATATTCTAATAGAAGAGATGTACAGAAATCCATTGTAAGAAGTGAGATTTTAGGGCACAGATCATTAGTACTAGGCCCCAGTCTTCTCCTTTCTCTCATGAGATCTTTGATCTGGGATTGAGAAACAACTGTCCATAGGAAACACTCAACAAGAAAAATTTTGACCCCCAGTGTATCTGTCTACTGCAGCTGCAGGGAAGTTAATGCCAAGTCACCAGAGTTATTTCTACTGCATCAACAGAAGCAGAAATCACAGAGCCCAGGAACTTTGGAAACTCATTTGCTACAGAACTGCAGGACTTTAATCTCACTCTGCTTTTAAGTATGTCTCCAGCAATGAGTGTGCTGTGTCATGGCCTAGGTTTGAAAAGCTTCAGAGGATCCTAATGTGTGCTTTTCCTAAACTAATTTTAAATTCCAATTTCAATTTATTAGCTGATTCAGAAAAAAAAATATTATTCTGCTGTGCATTGCGTGGAAAATAATTATGTGACAAATTTCAAGTTACAAAGTGTAAACATTTTTGCTTGAGAACTCTTGAGGAAGTGCTCATGTCTTGTAACAGTGAAAGTGTTTCTTTTACCACCATCTGATCTGAAAACAGTTAATGGAATTGGTTCAAAATATTCTGAGTAAATTTGGATGGGAACAGATGCCAAACTCTAGAAGTGCATCTCTCATAACCTGCAAGTAGTTCTGAAACAGGTTCTTTAACAACCTAATGTCCAGCTTTCCCCAAACAGGTCAAATATAAATTATTTTAAAGCTGTACAGTGGAACACAAGGGAAGAGAGTAAATGTGTGCATATGACAGAAGTTTGTTATCTGAGATACTAGGATAGGGAGCCAAACCCTTGAATATTGCTGGTGTCGGTTCCTGATTTTGCCACTGATTTTGAACATGATCTTGAACAACTCACCTGAACGTAGAAAATCAGAAGTCTTTCGAGGATTTTAAGGATTGATAGGTAAAGGCTTTTAGTGATACTTCAAGGAAATTTTCAGCTGATGCATGCATGTCCAAACAGAAATCTCTTCAGGGGTTTGGCAATGCTAGATGAGACTAATGTGAAGGAAAGCAATGCTAACTAAATAGTACCAATCCACGTTCAGTTGTGCTGGATGATTTCCTCATTCTAGCAAGCCAACCTTTTATTACAAAAGTACGACCTGTAAGTGATGTCATTTTGTTTCCTGCAAATGCTCTTCAAATTCCAAGAAAGAAAAACTACTTGTGTAGTAAAAAATACTTTATTCTGGAAAGACATCTTCAGCATATTGCAGAAGGAAATAAAAGGGGAACAATTATTTTCTTCCCCAATTACATTTCATTTCCCACAGAATACTCTTCAGACAAATGACTGGGACCATAACCTTAATTGTTCAAAACTGTTAAGCAAATAATCTGTGAATTTATTTAGAAGTACATCAGGTTCTCTCCTACAGTACTGGGCTTTGAAAGTTCACAATAGGTTTCACATGAGAAGCATGAGACTGATGCTGGCAGTCAGTTTATTTGCTTAGGTTGGGACAGGAGCAAGAAGAGAAACACTGCAAATGTTTACTCTGCATAAAATAATTTAATCACATCCATTAAGCTTGCAAGACTGAGTCAAATCACAGAAGCCTGTAGCATTGGTGAATTGCTAGTTATTCTCTGCAGAATTACGGCAAAACATTAATGACTAACATTTTATTAATGCTCCTAATAATTTTTTAAAAATGAAATATCAATAAGAATTACTGTCTGTAACACCTAGAGGGAAATTAGTTTGAAATTGGTTTGTGTGATTCATGTTTTTTTCATTAAAGTTCTCAATCTACTGTAAAATCTGTACAAAAGCTGTAGGTGATCATTTAATATGTCAGCAGAGCATCTCAGATAGGCATTTATGCTGTAAAACCATCTTGGCATGCATGCCCTGAGAGACTGTGCTGCCCTCTGAGCTTGGGAAGTGCATACTGTTCAGCAAGTGGCCTCACACCTGGCCAAGAAAGGAACTTTAGGGGTAAATCCATGTCATTCACATGTCATTTTTTGGAACTGTCAGTTCCATTATACTGAAATTTTCTGCTCTTAAAACATCATTCTTAAAAATTCCATTATACTGAAATTTTCTGCTCTTAAAACATCACTCTTAAAAATACTATTTCGTGAAAATTGTTTAATTCTCACCATTGAAAGCACATGTCCTCTTCTTTCAGAGATATTTTCAGAGATTGTGGGGCATTTTGGTTTTTTTTTCCTTTGCTCATGTAATTATGGTCATGTAATTATGACCAGAATTACATTAAGAAAAACAAACCAAAGAACCCCCCCAACCAACCAACCAAAACCACCACTGCCAAACCACAGCAGAGAAAGAACAAGACAGACTACATCATCCCCCATCTATCCCCACTCCTTCATACTCTTTTCCTTGGAGACATTGAAACAATCCAAAGAATTACATTACTTTATGGAGATGTGAAAGTTTGTTTTCTGATTTTGAAGTTCAACTAAGTGTACATGCTTTCTTTCCTCTAACAGTAAAAACAAGCACAGGCATGCATCAGTATGTATAACACTTAGTATTTGCAAAAAGTAGCAAATTCATTACCTGCACTATCTTAAAACAATTTGTGACTAAAGGTCAAATTCTCTAAATAATTCTGCTGAGAAAAGTATTCAGGTTTAGAAACAACCAAGCACCACTGACTGGGAAGAAAGCAGACTTGTCTTTTTTTTTTTTTTTTTTTGTAGTTCAGTGGTCAGAGACAACATGAAGTGAAATTCAGATTCATTGTTTCTTGTGTTTGTGATGATTTTAAGCCTACTTTTAGTATAACCACAATGTGTCCCACTGTTGCTTCTGTGACAGCAGTTTTAGTTTACACTGCATGCTTGAATAGAAGTCTCTAGCACAGTGGATGGGCCATTATATCAACTCCATCCACATGTAATAACTGCATTTACAAAATTGATTTGTTCTGTTTGTATGTAATACCCCNAGGATGTTCCTTGGGCAAAACACTAGGTAAATGTGCACTCTGAAATACCTCTGTTCTCACTTTATCAGTGTTCATAAATCTGATTGGGTAATCTGAAAACATTTTGGGTGTAGATAAGGGCACAAATGAGGGCTTCAGAAGCAGTATTACAGAGCTGGGAAGAACCTAATTTAGTTTTCAGAGCTTGTTTGCAATTTGTTGGATCTGAAACTAATAAATATGTTGAAACTCATGAGAGAATCGAGCTAGACATTTATCAGCGTGTTGTTACGTCCAAGGAGAAACCTGGGTCCCACAGAGGAGAACTGGGCATTATTGTTTGTGTCTCACTGAGTCCATTTAAAAAATCATGGATGATAGGTGAAATTTGCATTCTTTTTTCTGCTTATATTTCAATTTGAGCCACAAAGTAGCTAATTTTTAACTTACTACAATAAATAAGCTTGCTGACTAATTTTGCTTCTAATGATCCCTTTAGGTTCGCAGAAATAGGCATTTGACCTGCTGAATATCAGTGACTGGGGAAGATAAGTAATACAGGCAAGTTTGAAGTCATGTAGTCATTCTGCTAAATTCTCATCCAAGCAAATGATCTGCAAGTCATTGTTGGGAATTGCAGATAATCTTTTTCTTTTGAAACTCAGGCATGGAGATTTCAGCAGCATTTCTCTTTGCAGTTTTGGTTCCATTTTTCTCTTCATGTATTGGGTGTCTTTTTGTTTTCATTCCTTTCTCAGCCTTTGCACCGTGGTTCATGCGTAACATTTACTTCAATATTTCTCTTTTTTTGTTAAATGTGATATGAAATGAAATCACCTTTGAAGAATGGGTCAGTAGGTTTGAAATGGGCCTAAAAGTATCCTCTTGATGATGATCCAGAATTTTATCATCTGAATCCTAAATACTGGGTTTTTTACAGTATCACAACCTACAGTGCCAGAACATTGTAGAATGACAATGAGATAAAAAGTAATTGGGCCATTCTAATCTGGCTGCAGTATAATTATGTACATTAAAGTGAAATTTAAATATTAGCATAAAATAATAAAAAAAAGGTTAAACAATCAGGTGCCTGAAGCTGCCTTTGGAAAGCCACTGACGAACTCCATAAACTAGATGGAGCTACTTTCTGCAATAAAAGTGAATTGACATTTTTACCTCTTAATCTTACAGGTATGAGCATAAGACCAGCCTGCAAAATAACAAAAATAGTAATATTTTGTTCTTATGTATTCCAGAGACTTTTGAAGGCTTTATGGAAGTTCATTTAATAATACTAGAATGGTTTTTGCAAGGGGTAAAAGTGGAAATAAAAGTTACCTTCCCTCTTTGGTAGGTCCTCTCTGGCATCTCACAGTTCATCCCCAGCCTCTGTATGCTTCATCCCTGTAGAAGTGGAACAAGTGGCAACATCCCTACATAATTTTTGCCCAGTACACTTTTGATGAGTGGTTTGGTGACTGGAGGCAGAGTTTTCAGGTTGTGCAGAAGGAGGAAGTGAAAGGATGCATCATCTTCCCCTGCTATTAAAGATATTGGGGGAAAAAATGTAATATTGCTTGGAGCTACAATTCGGCTTCAGTACCCTAAGGATTATTCTGCCTTTCAAGGAAAAAAAAAATAATAAAAGCCAGAAGATTTATAAAGCTGTGTGATAGTAGTGATCTTCCACCTCAGGATCTACAAAAAAGCTGGGGCCAATTCCTCCTATAGAAAGGCAAGGCACAAACCAGCCTCAGCTGAAACACTCACAGAAAACAGGCAAGTTTCCTTCTTGTGAGAACACAGTGCCCTGTCCCTAACGAGATCATTGTTCTGTCCATGTCCACTTGTGGAAGTGTTCCATTTGATTTTCTTTCCAAGATAATGGGGGATATAAGAAGCTTAGCTAGACCACATATCCTTTGATATGAAATCCCTTAGCTACTCCAGAAGAAAGTAATGAAATTCAGTCATGACAGCTGTGTCATAAATAATGTCCATAATATACAACATTTGTACTAAAAAATAAGGGGAAAACAATAGCCTTGTCCCGTAGACTTTGCACTCAAGAATTTAGCTCTGAAACTGTGAAAAACTGAGATGTTACCAAGGCATTACATAAGGTTGAAAATTATTTATTTAATGAAGAAAAGATTTCATATTGTCTTGCTTCTCTGTCTCTTATGGAGTGCTACTGAAATGGAATATGCATGCAACTGTGATCAGACCCAGATGAGAGTACAGAGCACCAGGCTAGTGTGTGAAGGGGAAAAGATAAAAATGAAGGAAAACACACACACATAGTGTGAAAGTGAACTGTAGTTGGGAATATGAAGACATAGAAAGTTTTTAAAGCAATGCTCCCACCTTCCCAAGGTAATGAAGGCCATAGAGGTTAGTTCTTACTTTTACAAGAATGTTTACACCAAATGATAAGAATACTAGGGCTGAAAAGCATAAAGTCACCTTACACTGAAGAAAACCACATATAGTTTTATTTTTATTCTGATCATAAAGAACAGAACAAAGAATGACAAACTAGAACCAGGTTTTGAAACTATGTAAGTAAGACCTGATAACACAAATTGAAATTCCGTGGTACACAAGCACTTATACTCAGGTCTAGAGAGAGAAAATTAGTCCTTTAATCTGTAGTCTTACTGTAGATTGTCAGCATTGGATAAAATTTGAAATTTTTATGCCTACAGAAAACAGACCAGTCCTAGTATCGGTTTTGTTCTGCCCTTAGCAATGGCCTTTAATTTGCTGGAAAGCAGAGTCTGATTTTTTTTTATTTCATCTGGGCAAGCCTGGAGGGAAGAAATAAATATTGAGTTCTCCCCCCATCCACAGTGTAGCCTTGGGTGTACTGTAGCTTAGTGCTAAGAAGTGCTTGTTATTTCTGTACGTTTTGAAGCATCTGTCACTTATAAAGTACTTGTGTGCAGAACATTAATTCTTTAAGTAGAAAATCTAAATTAATGGTCCAATTCTAAGTCCTCAGCACAAAGACCCTTCCATGCTGTATAGGTGATTGAAACTGTTGGAAATGAGTAAAAGATTTCTAATGAAGTGTAAAACAGTGGCAAAAAGGCTTCTCTCTGAAGCAGAGAAACTCCTCTTGATGGTTTTAGACCAAGAATTACTTCAACTAGTGACAAGACCTTTAATTTTCAGGCTGCTGTAAAAGGTGATTTTGCCTTCTTGGATATGTTAGGCTTGTCATGGTTTCACTCTTGTTTCCATTAGGTTTTGACAGGTAGGGAGAAGTCAGGACAGGAATATCAAGGTTTTTCCCTCCTTGAAGAAATTGTTTTTATGTTATGATTCAATGTGAAATGTACTTCAAATTTGGGGAAGTAAAAAAAGAGTTTCTACTGCAGAAAAGTTTATAATTGTTTGATGAAACATTTTCTGAGAAAAGAAAGGGATAGCTCCTCTCAGTTATCCAGCAGTGCCAATACTTGATCAATCGGTACTTTTTCATAATCATGGAATCATACATGTTGCAAGGGACTTTTAAAGTCCAGACTCCTTTTCAAAGTAGATTCAAATTAGATGGAATTGCTCAGGGTCTTGTTGAGTTTTGAATATCTCCAAGGATGAATATTTCACAGCCTCCCAGGGCAACCTGCTTCAGTGTCAGATCACCCCAAGGTGAAATAAGTTTTGTGTCTCTAACCAGAATTCCCCACAGTCCCACTTGTATCCATTGCTTCTCCTCTTACCATTGTGCACCTTTGAAAAGAGTCTGGCTCCACCATCTCTATAACCTCTCAGCTGGTGTTTGGAGACAGCAGCAATGTCCTTCTGTTTTTTCTTCAGGCTGAACCAGCCTAGTTCTCTCACCCTCTCCTCTTCCTTGATGTGTGCTGTATCTCTAACCATCCCGGTGGCTCTGTGATAGATCATTCCAATGTGACTGTGTCTTTTCTGTGCTAGGGAGTTCAAAGCCCTGCAAAGCACCCCTGACAGGGTGAGCAGAAGAGGAGAGAAACACTCACCTTAGCTTGCTGGCCACACTTTTGCTAATGCAGCCCAGGTTGGCATGGGCTGCCCTTGCCACAGGCACATTCCTGGCTCATATTCAGTGTGTTGTCCACCAGGAACCTCAGATCCTCTTCTGTAAAGCTGTGTTGTAGCTGGTCTGTCCCCACCATGTGCTGGGCTTACTGCTCTCCAGGTTCAGGACATTTACCTGTGAAGAAGTTTTCATGAGGTTCCTGGTGGCCAATTTCTACAGCCTGTTGAAGTTTCTCTGAATAGCAGAGCTGTCCTCTAGCATATCAACCACTCTCCCCCATTTGATATTGTGCACGAACTTCCTGAGTGTGCACCTCTGTCCCATTGCTCAGGTTGTTAATTAATTAAACAGAATTAGCTCCTGTATCGATCCCTCAGGCATGTGGCAGGTAACCAGCTGCCAGTTGAACTTTGTACAGTTGACCACAATTCGCTGAGCCTTATGAGCAGGCCAATATTCCACCCAACTTATCATCCACCTCAGCAGCACCCATTTCACTGTTTTGGCTATAGGATAATGTGGAAGACTCTGTCAAAAGCCTTTCACATTCTGGGAATGGTTACATTTGTCTACCTTCTCCACTCTTTCTGTGTAGAGCAATCCCTCCTAACCACTGAAAATTAACTGTGAACCCTGGCACTGAACAGAAATGCCTTTTTGCCCTTGGTTTCCTTGAGAGTTAGTGGATATAGGCACTTCCAGAGGTAAATCAGTTTGCCAAGAGCACAATTACCTCCAAGTGTTGGTTTTTAGTTTTTTGGGGGTTTTTTTGCTGGTAAGCAAATGGCCTGTTTGTTTGTTTGACTGGTTGGTTTTCTTTAATTATTTCTTTTTAACCCTTGTTATGTCCCTTAGCCCTTCTCATTTTATCCCCTGCGTTAATCCCTTATTTTGTTTTCTTCATACTTACTGAGGGATGTCTGTGTTCCTTGCATGATTTCTTTTTAATTCTCACGTTGTTCTAAAAGTCTCCGTACAGCCACAGTCATTATTTATCTTTGCTGTCTGCCTAGCATCTGAGAGGTTTGCTGCTGTCTCACCATTTATAGACCTCTTTAGTTAATGCTACCTTCCTGGAAGTCTTCTGTCATTTAAATTAAGTTTCCAGAAGACTCCATCTGCCTGGTCTTTGAATGTGTTACAGTTTAGTTTTTCTTCTCATCCTTGGACTCCTTTCTCTCCTTACAATAATGAACTCTTCTCATTTACTTTCACTAAGCTTGCTTTCCACCTTTATGTTTTCAGTCATTTTCTAGTGAAAATCAAATTGAGAACAGCCACTTCACCAGTAGCTTCTAGTTTGCCTGGTTGGGAAGGGGGGAGTTAGAGGGGAGACAGCGCAGGGGACAAATCATTGTCAGAACAATTTTCTGGAATAACTCTGCCTATACGAGGAGATTTCAGCATCCCTGAGAGTACCGCTGACCTTTAGAGCATGATCTTTTATGCTGACAAACTGTTAAACTGTGCCCTTGTGTGAGTGTGGACCTTCCAGCTAGTGCTTTCCCCAAATACTTCTTGGGGCAGTTCAGCACATTAACATTCTGGGGGTCATTACCAATAGGCAGTTTGCACATAACACTGCTTTGGAAGCTAAGAGATTTCATCTAATAACACGCTACTTTGACTCAGTGCAATGGAAAATTATTGGATGTATTTCATTCACCGGTACATAAGATTGCTGTACCCTGTACATTTGGTTTTCCAACAGATTTGATGACTTCATGTATCATTAGATGCCAGTTTTTGTAGGCTTCTGCTATTTGAAAATCTCTCCCCCTCCTGATTAATACTTCAGAGATTTTTGTGGTTAATCAAGTCTTCATCTCACCCCCTCTTGAGCTTCTGAAACACTTTATACCTTCTTGGCATGAACCTTAACAGTATTTCCACTGTCTTGCATTTTCGCTGTTTAGTTAACAGGATGTATCTATACCTTTCCCATGAAAAAGGACCTTTTAACCATAACCATTAACTGAGAGCTGGCTCCCAATTTCTTTCACAGCAAGTTCATGACATGCAGTTCTGAGGGACCTGTCAGAAAGGGTTTGGAGCAATAAAAAGTAGCATAAGGGGAAGGATGACAAATGTTAGTGATGTTATGGAGTCTGGGAAAGCTGGTCAGATGATGGGATTTAGAAAGTTTTGTGGATCCATAAATTGGAGAATGGACAGAGGAGAACACCCAGGTGAGAACAAGTGGGACATCAGAATGTTGCAGAGACTTCAGAAGGCCCATCAGTAAGCAAGGTGACAAAACCCTCTCTCTCCTCCACTCTATTTTTAGCTGTTCCCTGACTCTTTTGACCCTTCTTTCTCAATTCCCTGGTATGTGAAATTCATCAGTACCATCAGGCAGAACCACAGAGGAAACAGCAGTCTGTGCAAGCAGGAGATGAGGATTCGGGCTGTATATCCTGCTGTTACAGCTGCCTGTATGATACAATTGTTTGTTTAAAGCCTCAAACCTAGTTTTTGCTTTTCTAACAAAGTTAAATGTTATTGTTGTTGCAACTAGATTGCCAAGGCTCCTGATAGAGAGTATTTGCTCATGAAAATAATTCAACTTCACCTTCCTTACTGAGAAAGAAACCTTGTCCCTTTGTTAGCACTGGAGTATCCAATAGCAAAAGCGGTGCTGTGATTGTGGACATAATGATAGAATTTATGGAGACCTGTGAAAGTTCCAATATAGCTACTCAAGAGAAACATAGGAAGACGATAGATAAAGGGGCGGAGCACAGATATTTTACTTTCTTTAGTTCTTGAAGAACCCAGAAGATTTATGTTACTGTGATTGTCATCAAGACACGAAATGGCTTCAGGTTTTGCATTTATTTCTTTTTAAAAACATATGCACTTTATATTCCTTTTCCTTTGTGAGACAGTTCCATAAAGATGAACAGAAAGCAGGAAACAAGCTTATAGGACATGCAGAGGCAAAAATTAGAAGATTGAAATATTTTTGAAAGATTTAAATATTTCAAAGAAGACTTTAAAATACAGAGTCTTCTTTTGATATAAATAATACAAGAATCTTGGTGAATGATTTGATGAAAATGGTTGTTGAACCCAAGACAACAAATATATACGTATACAAAGTTTTAACTTTCATCCAATCATAAGGTTACCCAATTGATGCATTATTATGTATTTTATTCATGTATAATTTTATTTACTCATATGCTTCATAGAACATTAGGGCAGAATTTCATGAGTAATTTGAAGTCAGCTTACAAGACAAGATCAGAAAATAAACCTATGTAATACCTTTAGGATCTGTCATTATACCATTATGTTGAAACAAAATTACTGAGGACTTTATACTATTTTAAAATCCTTTCAGAAGGAAGTAGGTATTGTCATATTATATTTCTTCAGTATTTGTTCCTCTCTGCTTACCTTTATAACAGAAGTGAACGTCAATGGGTGGATAGTTTGAAGCAGGTTTGTGTACATATAATTTTTTCTCCCCCATTTGTTACTCTTCTTGTGGGTGTTGATGTGGGGTTTTTGTTTTGGTGTTTAGTCTGTTTTGTTTTGTTTTTTTCTAGTAAAGGCTACAGATTTTTTAGGATGCTGAATTATCTAAAATCTTTGCAGGACCTCCTTGATGAAGAATTTCTTCCCTACTGCATGACAAATACTTTCTGCTCTTGCTAAGGCAAACCTGCATATATATACACTTGAAAGCATCCAGTTGCTTCTAATCTTGGTGGAAACTTTAGAATGTGAAGTACTCAATTGTATGATTGCCAAGCTCTGTCGAAACAGCTGCTGTATTTTTAAGTCTGATTTAGTAATGTTTTTCATGGGGCATCAATTTTTTTTCAAACAATATGTATCTCATAAGAATTGTGATATAACATTCCACACTTAAGTAGGTCTGTTTTAAAATGGAAATGTTCTTTACAAAGATGTTCCTCCTTACAAGTCAATGACCTTTGGCTAAGGAAGTTAGCAGTTCCACTGGCTGTCTCAGTGAGTCCACGGCAGTCTCTACTTTTCTTGGGGATGCAAGCACCACAGCAGATAGCACTTCTGTATTGATCTCTCACTCACCTTCCTTTCACTTCACAAGAAGTCTTCACCTCATCATGGGGGATAAAAGAATGTATTTTCCATGAGAATGAAGCTAATAAACACAAGCTGCTGTAGTCTCTTTCTGGAGTAAGAATGAAATAAAATCCATGTGTTCAATTCTGAACATAGTTAATGAAGCTGACATTAAAATCAGCCTGTGACATTCAAAAGATAAATAAATATTAGTGATATACCTTTCATTTGGTTGGTTTTTTTGTATGAAGACAGGCAACATGAAGAAACATTTTGAAAATGAAGTGACTTATGTGGAATTAGGGGCACCAAGTGTTGTTATGTTTCATCTAATTTTTATTTCTTGGTACTTGTTACGCTGGTGTTAGTGAAACTTGATTTACATGAAGAAAATATTTCTCACATCAGTTTTGAATAAAACACACAACTTGTGTGTCTCAAGTAATAACACTACAATGGAGTTGATTCAACCTTCTTCAGAATATTTATGGAAAAATATTTTTCCACTCTTTGCCAAATCCTTAGTTCAATTTTCTGTGGGCTTTTTTTTTTTTTTTTTTTTGTCTGGTACTATACGAAGGTTCTATGCCAATTTCTAAAATAACTAGTAGCATATAATAGTAATCATACTGTGGGAACATGGAAGGGAAGTTCTGACTTTAATAAATAGGTTCTTTTTCACTAATGTTTTGTTTCTAGAGTGTATTTCAGATCTCTTCCTTTCAGTGTGCTTATTTTTTGTTAACAAGAGGTAGTTGATAAATAATTGTCCACTTGCAGATGTTTTCCTGCATGACAAGGGATATTCACTCAGATGTGGAAGCAAAGAAGTCTTCTTAGGTCTCACTGCATAACCACAGCCAAAGAAACCATAAGACAATTCCTAAAATCTTCTCTAGGCAACTTTTACCCAAAGCTGGTGGAAAGTCTTTGTAATCTGAATGCATGATTTTGCTTTTGAAGTAGAAGTAGTGCAGCGATGTTTGCAAAATGGACATCACAGGCATCACAGTAGTCTACCCTGCAACTTTCAAAATGGACTGGGGGCTGTCTACTTTCAGGGAGATTTTAGTTTGACATGGCACTCTGGACTTGTATGCTGTCAGAACACAGGAACAAAACATTAGAAAAACTATACTGGGTCAGACCAAATCTGAGAGAGGGATACCTGACATTCTGCCTCTGACTAGAGTCAAAAGCAAGTGCCTGTAGTTGTGCAGGCATGATTTGAAAGAGTGCAGTCTCAGACTGTGATCTCCTTTCTTCTCTTGTTTGCTTCTGTCTTCTTATCTTTTTCCAGTCAAAAATGTCCGTGCAGAATGCTTTTCTTTTCAAAAATGTGATTTGGCAGAATTGAGACACAGCATGGTGATGTGTTCATTTAGTAGGAAATTAAAGAATAAGCAGACAGGCTTGCAGGCTAAGCTGGAGTCCTGTGGCTGCCCCTACTTAGAATCAAGATGCACGAAAGACAAGATAAAATTTTCTAAATTAGCCTGAAGCAAATGCACAAGCTTTTGTCTTAGAACAGGAACAGAAATCTTTGATCTTTTATGTTGAACTAGGCTATTTTTAAAGTGATAGAGAACAGTTGTCTGGAGAGTCTTGCTCCTTTGCCTCTGATACCTGAATGGATGGTATATAAAGATCTACTCTATACTTCCACCTTACCTTGGCATTGATATGCTTCTTTCTTCAATGATGAAATCCCTAGAGCTCATTTAATTCCAGGATTAGTCTGCTGTCTTGCCTTTATTTACTCAGGCATGTGGTAACACAGAAGATTTTGGAGACCAGCAGTTATCTTAACAGGGAATCAGAGGTGAAAGCCACAGCTCTAGGGTGAGATGCAGTATGCACAGATGAAAATTATGAGCTACTGTTCCACTGGAGTTCAAGTGGGCAAAATCATGGCAGAAAGGAAAACACAGGGAAAAGAAGTTAAAGGTAGAGGTATTACAGAAACTCTAAGTAAACACTTAGTGAAAAAAAGGAATTTAAACAGCATATGGTCATTTTCATTGAAAAAGTTGAGAAATTATCTAGTAGTAGGAACTAAATATCCCTGCAAAATTTAAATGTTTCATGGTTCACTGGGAAACCCAAGTGGAAGGATCCCAGTCTAAACTGCTATGACAAAACAATAGCCATACTTACACTAGACACAAAAATATTTTTAGTTGAACATTTTTGCTACTGTTTTGTGGCAGAAAATTTATGCTCAGGACAAAGTACAGAACTCAGATAGTCCTTTATTACGTATAAGAATCCTGAAAGGTACTTTGTCAGATGTCTGAGAAAACTGCAGCATTATGAGGTGGCATATAATTAAGTTTTGCAATTTGTCCCAGTTAGAACAACACTGCGTAGACAAGTAGAGGGCTAAGAACAGTCTAGACCATTGATGTGAAATGTCCAGATAACAAAACATGCAGTGAACAGTTAAATTTTTGTAACTTGCAGTTTAAAGATCCTTTCCTTTCTCTCCATTTATCATACATTGTATGAGATGCACTCATTAGATGATGATTAGAGCTGACAAAGGTGTGTTATGATGCACATTAGAAGAAATTTATGAAAGGTCTTTGGCTTAGCATCTTCCTTCAGAAGAAATGTAAGAGGGCCAATAAGCTCTTTTACAGAATAAAGTAGGTGAGACAGTAGGAGTTGTATCTGCTGACAAAGAGAAGTGGAGCTAAGTGATCAAAGAGATTTCAGTAGCAGCTGAATAGTACATCATAGAGCTGTGGATCTGAAATAGAAGCAGCAGCTGAAATATTCAGTATTCAGAGGTAACATTAGAAATGATCATTGGAAGCCATAGAGCAAAGCAGGAAAGTAATGGGGATTTGGAAGACAGCTGGGAGGGAGATTACTGGAGCTATGTGGAAGTTGGGAACATCGAGGGGAATTTGGAAGCTTGAGGGTGGCCAAGATCATGACGAAAATGCTGTTACTGAGTGGTAGGAACAGCTATAGGGGTTTTATGACAAAATTGTATGCTTTCTCAGTAGGGTTATTCATTTAACAACCTTTTATGTTTTTATACTTGCAGAATAGAACAAGCTTTGGAAGAACTAGATCAGCATTTGAAAACAATAGAATCACAGGTCTCAAAATGCAGAGATAATACGTTTCGACAGATGTGACTGTAATGCTGTCAGCTGCTGCTATTCCATATCAAGGCCTCTAATATTTGCTGTTTATTCTTCAAGCCAAAGCCCTTGGAGGCAAGTGATTAGAGGCAAATATTAGCTTTCTATTTTTTTTTAGAGAGATTCTGAGAAAATCTTGAAATCATTACTCAAATGTACACCAACAGTTAAAAATACACACAACAAAAATAGCCCACAACTGCTTATTTTAAATCTCAGATTTTTCACAATCAATTCTTTCAAGACTAGAGTCATGATTTGCTAAGATTTTATAATTAAATAATGTAACTGAGGGCATAAATTGGTCTATGGACTCTTTTACAAATTATGACTGTGAAAGGAAGGAATAAAGTAGATTATATTTCCAGATATCCAACAGGGCTTTTTTCAGTTCTTTTAAAAGACTGTGATTTTTTCCCCAACAGATATGTTCTTCTATGAAGATATTTTGTAATCAGAAAGAAAAAAAAAACCAAACAATCAGAAGTCATTGTGACACAAAAACTACACAAGCCCTGACTTACTTTGACATTTTTTCAGAGTGTAACACTTTTTATTATGGGAACTGGAAGGAGACTCATTAAGTGAACTGTATGGTAAGATTTGCAGAACTGCACAGCAAAGAAACCAAGATGGGTGGAAATTTTTCATTTTTATGTATCAGAATCTCTTGGTAGTCCAATTTCTTCTTCTGATATTTAAGATTCTCTTATTTTTCCTTGGCTTTCATACCCTTGCTGGAATTACTTTCTGTTGCAGGAGCAGAATTAAATATGCTTTCTCAGGTCCAGCTGACTTGTTTCAGTCTTTGTCCTGGCTAAACTGACCAATAATTACTGACAGCTTCTTACCAGAAAAAAAGTATTTTCTTGTTCTTTGCTGATTATTACATCTTATATCAGGCAAGACTGTTTCTAACCACAATGTGATGACAAAAAGGAAGAAAGCAATTTCCTGTTCAAAGTTTTGCTTTCTGATGTTAGACAGGTACTTCCCTTAATGTTCTCATTTAATTAAAAGATTGGGGGTTTTTTTCTAGAAAAGTATAAAGCTTTAATTGGGGATGTCACTAACCTTTGAATTCTGATCCACTATTTCAGTTGATCACAGCCAAAGGAAAGATAATCATACTCAGCATGTCAATCAGCATTATTTCTTCTGTATGACAGCCTCCACAACTACTTTTAATGACTTCAGTTTCTATATTGCAGCTACTGAATAAACACTAATTAGCTGTTGGGCACAAAAGTCTTAGTAGACTGAAAAGAATTGTCTGGGTATCCTGCTAAGCCAGCAATTAAGGGAACATATACTAAATATGGGCAAGAGTTTTAACTGGTTACCTTAAGGGGAAAAAAAAGAGACCATCACCAAGTTTATTTAGTACTGCCAAACATGTATTAAAAAACCTCTTGCCAGACCAAGCTGTTTTCTTGTCTTTTTCTAACTTTGCAGACCATTTCAAAAGTTCTGGTGGTGTTTTGAGTCAACAATAAAGTATGGTTTTCCTTTATTACATTATTTTGAATTTAAATTGCCCTTTTCTGTGTAGCAATGTTTTTTTGTTCTGATAATCCTGAAGTCATATCAGCATATTTTCTTTTTCACAGATTTGAAACCTGTGGTCTTAATGGAAGCAGATATATCCTGTCACAGAAGCTAAAGATTTTAGAATAACCAATATTAAAAATCACAACAAAGTCAGGACAGTGGACAAAATTTGGAGTTGCAAGTAACACAGAATAAAATGTAGCCCACAAAATTAGTTGTTGAAGAAGGTGTATGAACTGGAAGAATCACAGAATTGACTCTGAGATGTTTTTATGAGCCTACAGTGCTGACAGTTAAACACATTTCTTTTTCATTGCATAAAGGGAAAATACTAAGAGGGCAGAGGATGAGTGGGCCACAAAACAGTCATCATATGCTGAAGTATTACCAATGAATTAAATACTGGAATAAATTCTGGAATTATGCTGTGGTAAATCACAATACTTATTTTTCCCATTCTTGTTCATAAGCTGTATCCCTTGTTTATATTTTCTCTGCAGTGATGCGATACTTATCAAGAAGTGTCTATGATTTCTGCTACTATATGGACTGCTAAAGAATGGGAATGATAGCTACCCAAACTATTAGTTCCTAACTCCCCAACTCAAACCATTTACTACCCAGCTGTTGAGTAAAATATTGGGACATACACTTGTTTGGATATTTTTCTTTTCTTTCTTTTTCTTTTCCTTTTTCTTTTCTTCTCTCTTTCTTTTTC